>JAKUCV010000919.1:6818-131874 GCA_028386065.3 Turnera subulata | reverse complement strand
TGATCGTCTTTCCATTGTCGTGAGCACTTCGGACTCACCCCTCACCTGCGGGCTTTCATCCCGTAGGATGAGTTGTTTCATGTACAGGTTTGGTGCATACCAGACAGGCTGCAGCGTTTCCCTTGGACGGGCTTGGATCCATAGGTTGCATTTGCGCATACAGTGTTAGTGTTAGTTATTTAAAGTCTTCCGCTGTGCATAGTTTTTTCTATTATTGGGCCATTGGGCCGATTGTGTTATTGTTATCATTTTTATTATGGGCTGTCGAGCCCGGATATTTGTTTTATACACTGTATGCTGAGTCATTTTGGGTTGGGTTGTCACAGTTCCGGCTCGTGTTTACTGTGTACGGTAAATTCGGGTCGGGGCGTTTCACTACCAAGCAAGGATTTCTGAATTATTTTGGGCAAAATTATGGGAGTATTGACATTGCACGTCTTGGTACGGTTGTTGTGAAGGATGATATGAGAAAAAGGATTGATAGGAAGAGGAATAGAGAAAAGTAAAGAAAGAGATGAGAGATAGATAGAGTGTTGAGGAGAGATAAGAGTATTGGAGAGTAGGAGAGGGGAGACCAAGTATGATGAAGCACCCGAACGGATAATCCAAGGGAATAAAGTTTACAGGAACTGATCTTAGATGCATGTAAGTTAGAACGTGGCATCCTCAAAATATTTAGTAATTTAATGTTATATTTTACAACCGTTACACTTGTAAAAAAGAAAATATACCACGTTAGTTAATTTTATAAAGAATGAATTAGAGGCTCATGGTTATTCAACGTGTCCATAAGGAACAATTATCATAATGATACTTTTTAAAAAATAAATCAAACAAAATAAAGGGTAAATTTGTCTTATTAGAAATTTATTGGGGTAAAAGAATCAATTCACACCACCAAAGTCTTCCCCGTTTTAGTATTTTTTAAAAAAATAAATCAAACAAAATAAAGGGTAAATTTGTCTTATTAAAAATTTATCGGGGTAAAAGAATCAATTCACACCACCAAAGGCTTCCCTGTTTTAGTATATATAGATAATGTGATATTATTATGCCAAGTTCCAAAGGCAAGTAGGTGCGATAAGATTTCACAGGATTACATAACTCGTAGCATTTCACCACAATCCAGTAAGGGCTAAAGGTGATGCAAACTGGAGAGTCCAGAAAACATCAAAAGTTTCATGCCTTTTGAACTGTATGGCCGGTGTTGTTCATTTTGCCTATCCAGCTTTCAACGATTTTAGGCTTTTTTTTTTTTTCCGACTTCTAATAATTTCCTGGTGAATTATTAACAGCGCGTCAACATTTATCACTCCACGACAAGTCGCACATTCTTCACGCCACACAAATGGGAATCAAATAAACCTGTGCAGCAGCAATTGGATAAATACCAAGAAAAAACATCATGAACATTATCTTTTGTCCTTTTTCCATCTGAGATTCCATGGTCCCAGAATTTCCTTACTTTTTATTCAAAATAATGCTTCTAAATTCTAACTCTCCTTACTCATCCTCAATGAAAAACCAATAATGTACATAGTCTTGTTGTAAACGTGTCATAATGTAAAGTAATGAGGCAGCTAAATTCTAAAGTAGCTAACCTTAAAACTGAAAAGATTCGTCCAGTTTAGTTATTTGGTTCTTCAGTTTAGCTCAAGTAGTATATTCAGCTAACTTTGAACTGAAGGGTAGTTCAAAAAAGGGAAAAGAGAATAAGAAAACAGTGAAGAAGCAAGAGTTTGAAGAGCTCAACCATGGCTTGCCCATCAACGTCATCATGGAGAGCAACTATTAGAGCAACAGCAACTACAAGAAAAAGCTCTGCTTCCTCCATGCCAAGCTACCTTTTCTACTTCTCTACAATTCATAGCCCACGACGTTACAAACGATCCCTCTGTATCACTCTTTCTTTTGAACCTGCAGCATCCTCCTCCCATTCTTCTAGCAACTTTCCTGCACAAGTGAAAACAGACAAGGGATCGTTGAAGGGTGGAGAAACCCTTGATGGGTCTCTCTCTGCGGTGAATTCTGATGAGCCTGTTATATCAAATGGGAAGGAGGAGGTTAAGCCGCTGGTGACTACCAATGGGAAGAGGGATCATGCCAAAACAAAGAAGCAAAATTTTTGGAGAAAGGTGTTTGCTTCCAAGAAGGTTAAGAGTGTTGTTTTGCTCAATGTTATCACTGTTGTTTATGGTATGTATACATATCTCCGTGCCTAGCTTTACTTTTCTGGACTCTAAAGAACATATAGTTCCTCTTTTGGGTTTCAATGATTTTTGTTGGTAATGGTGATGCTGCTGTTTCCTGGAGAAGTCAACTTAATTTATGTGATGACATTAGATGGGAAGTCATTTCTATGGAAATTAGTTTATGAATCTTTTAGTTGAGCTTTGGATTTGTAAGAGGAAGTTCAATATGGTTTTTGTAAAATCCGGAGGCTTTTAACTTCCTTTTAAGGTTTGTCACAATCTCAGGATTCATGTCGTACAACTTTTGAGAAAACAGTCCAGTTTGCTTCATTAGAATGCTGAGGATTTTTTTTTTTAATAAAATAGCAGCGGAAAATGCATATCTTCTTCCAATGTCACCTTTGTTCATCAATTCTGCTGAATTTAACGTTTCAGCTAGTAACATCCCAGTGGTGAAGGCCGCTGAAGCTATGATGGATCCTGCTGCCTTCTCGGCTATGCGCTTTGTCACTTCAGCCATCCCATTTTTGCCATTTGTGTTTCGAGCTCGAGATGATGTTCAAACCCGGAATGCTGGGATTGAATTGGGGTTCTGGATCAGTTTAGGGTACCTTATTGAGGCACTAGGACTTCTGACATCTGATGCTGGGAGGGCATCATTCATTTCTTTGTTTACCGTAAGTACCAAAGCTTATATGAATACGACTAAAAAACAGCTTATATGAACAAATATCATGTTTTGGGTGGTTGCCCTGCCCGGATCCAATACAGCACAATAACAAATTCTCGAATTTCACTTATGTCTTTCATTGGTTTGCTCTGTATGTTATATGATGTACAGCTAGAACAATTTTGCATTTCCTACAAATTAAACTCACCCAATTCTTCTTTCTTGGAGAAAAAAAGAGACTTAACAGATGTGCCAATAATCAATATAAACCACAGTTTTAAGTAAACTTCTGATTACTGGGACAGGTTATTGTGGTACCATTGCTCGATGGGATGTTAGGAGCAATAATACCTGCACGGACCTGGTTTGGAGTTCTGATGTCTGCCCTTGGGATTGCAATGCTGGAGTGCAGTGGATCTCCCCCTACTGTAAGCAGTATATATCCTTCCCTGTTGTCAATTATGCTCATATCATTGACACAGATGCAAAAGAAAATTGGAATCTCCCTAAAAAGAACAGATTCCTCTATGGCATAGCATTATGAATTGCTGATGAGCTTGTATTCTCAGGTTGGGGATCTTTTGAACTTTTTAAGTGCAATATTCTTTGGAATACATATGCTCCGCACTGAACATTTTTCCAGAAGCATAAAGAAAGAGAATTTCTTGTCACTTCTTGGATACGAGGTGTGTTATGATCACTATGAACAAACTATCGTATCTTTGCAATTTCAGCCTATGGGTTATTAAACAAAGTGTGATTGTTATTCTCTTTTAGGTATGTGTTGTTGCAGTACTATCCACCATATGGGTTTTGGTTGGAGGATGGTTTCAAGATGTTCAAGAACTTGACCAATCATCATGGACATGGCCAGTGCTGTGGGATTGGCTTGTTGCATTTCCGTGGGTACCTGCTCTCTACACCGGAGTGTTCTCCACTGGATTGTGCTTGTGGGTAGAGGTACTATATTGTTTAGACAAACAAAGAAAAGAGCAGGACAAAAGCAAATGTCTGATCTGCTACTTAGAATTCCAGCTGTGATGTTGATAATCTCCACCATTTTTTATGTAATAGCAATGCATTTTTAGTTTTAGCTTTTGTTGGTATTCTTGACATGTGTTCTGTGGTTTTAGTAATGATTGTTTTGGGATTATTCCTTACGGATGCTGCATCTATTCATATAGATTGCTGCAATGCGCGATGTCACAGCAACAGAAACAGCCATAATCTATGGCCTGGAGCCACTCTGGGGTGCTGCTTTTGCCTGGTTTCTCCTTGGTGAAAGGTGGGGAGAAGCTGGTTGGATTGGGGCTGCTCTAGTACTTGGTAAGTGATTTCCATCTATACCAATCAATCAATTCGAGTTTCTTAGAGGTGAGCAGTAGCATAGAATGAGAAACCTTTCCAGTGGCGAAGTACTTAGTGATCGTATAGAGCTCAAATTACAGTATAGATATCAATTTCTAAGACTATAAAACAGCGTGGCAAGAACAAAAATAAGAAAGCAGAATCCGAGGGAGAGGGAAGAAAATGGCATTGCAAAAACAGCGGGCACTCCTCCCCAGTTATATGTGTTTCTGCATTTTCTATAGTTTCTGTAGAGCTTTTCCAGAATTTTCATTTTTAACCTCTCAAAAGATGAAAATGCGGGAGAGGGAAGAAAATATATCTTTTCGGATAGGGATTGCGGGCAGAGAACTATTGGTATAGCGAGTTCATGTACTTGCTGTTGGTTTACTACCATCCCCCTAACCTTTAGTATCACACTCTGTGAAGTGTCTCTCTGGTATTGGGAAAACTTCAATGTATGCTAGAACTGATCTAAGACTCTTCCTTTTGGTAGGTGGAAGCTTGGTAGTACAGATATTTGGCACCTCAAGTCCGAAGCTTTCTTTAAAAGCTGAAGCAAAGCATCGGAAAGGTGATGTGCTTCAGGTTTTGGACAAGCAAAAACTGCACAATGGCCTCTCAACGTCACCAATTGTCGTCACATCCAGGAAGAATGTGACTGATTTGTTGAAGTAATGCCCTCCCGTGTTTGAGTTTTGATGCTCAATCATCACTTTACAAACTACGAATATGAAGAGATGTCTAAGATCAAGATGAACAGGGATACTTGGGCGTGATCTTCCATAGACAGGAACCAAAATGAGAATATAATTTGACCGACAAGGGTTCTGGTAGATAAAACCTGAGACCAACTACCATGCTCTCTACAAATATGCACATGGTTTGAGATTAGCTCAAAGTCTGGTACACCATGTAAGTATTGCAAATGTAAGTATTGTAAATCTGTCATGTATGGTAAAAAATTCGAGGTACTTGCTCAAAAAGAAAAAAACATCAAAGGTACATGATGAGTTTTGTGTGTATATATCCCACATATCTCAAGTTTTTTCCCAACACACTTCCTTGCTTATGAACAAATTATGTACTCAGCGCTAATTGCTGTGAACATGCATTATACCCATAAGCTTCTGGCTTAATATGTAACTGCTTAAGATTTTCTGGAAGTTTTATACTGCAGCTGTAGCTTCATTTCCTGTGAGTATAACTTATATTCAACACGAATTCTACAGATTTGACTCTGTGACCCTAACAAAATATGGTATTGGTTGGAGAATTCTATCGGCAAGCTGAGATGTAGAATTAATAACTGAGGGTTAAAATTTAAAACTTTCCCAAACTAAATGTCACAAGGGACATAAAATTCCAAATTTCACGTGATTTGCTGGTACCTGAAAAGCACAAGTCTAACAATAACGACAAAGAGCACATTTTTATTCTGAAACATAAGGATGGATAACTTGGTTCATAAATCAGACATGAGGCGATAATCATACAATCGACAAGAGACTTCAGGGTTCAAGACATTTATTCATTACAACGAAACTAAAGCATGTGAAGAGATCCAAATATCACTTCTTCTTGGCAATGAACAAGCCCCATCTTTGTTCGCCAGATGCACTCCTGATAAGCTTTGCTTTCCATCCATCAACTATGTCATTATAGTCCTCCTGGACAGATGTGAAACAAAAACATGAGTTCTGTAATTAAGAATAGTTTCGAAATGACAAAAAAAGCAATAAGGGACTAAACGCACTTGAGAAAAGTCGCGGATGAATGCATCTTTTTCCTTCTCAACAGTATCAAGTTCCCGCTGCAGAACTTTCATGAACTGAACCAAAGAAAGGAAATTTGTTAGACTCCCATAACCAGACATATATATAAAAGAACTTGTGGATTTCTAAGAACCTGATCGGTGCGGTCCTCTGCAACAACCTCATCAAAGCCAGCATCCCTGAGCATCTGTGAATCATCCAAAAAAGAATGAGGAGGATGATATTTCAATGTCTCACAACCAAATGACAAAAAAGGTAGTGAAAGGATGCCAGAAACAAGTATACCTGGCCATAAGCTTTCACATCATGAAGATCATATCCTCTCTGCTTAATATACTCTGAAAATTCCAATGTTGGAGTTCCTGCACTCTTGCAGTAATCAGAGATAAGAACTTTACCTCCAGGTTTCAACCATTTGAAGAAAGATCTGAATAGTGCAGGTTTATCCTGAAATAGAGATGAAACAGGAGGTGACATTTATTTACTTGGCTAGAGAATATGTTCAATTGACAACTGGCAAAAGTTTAACAACAAAGACAAGCCCGATTAACAAAAATTCGTACTGAATCTCTTATACACCCTTGACAAATGTTTCACCCAAAGGGACAGAAGTTTTGGAACTTACATGAATGTGAAGAATTGTATCACGGCTGTAGATAACATCAAATGTGTTATCAGGATATGTCTTCTTAGTACAATCAGCAACTTCAAACTCCACTTGGCATTTGAGTCCAATGGCACGCTCAAGAGCAAAAGAGATCATGTTTACGGACAGGTCAATACCAACAACCTCCGCATCGAAGGTCTCAGCCATGTAAAAGTCACCTCCTCCAATACCACAACCAACATCTAGGACTTTCTGGCCAGGCTTGAGATCTAGTTTTGCCACAAATTCTTTTGTTGTTTCTGCTCAAAGACACAAGTTTGCGGAGACGTGTCAGCTCATAAACACAAGTACTAACAAGGACAAGCAGCCATGGGAAAGAATATGCAGCTCATCACAATATGGAAACATTAATATGAAGAGGAAGGAAAAGAGTAGCATACCAATTCCTCCGGTACTCACATAACCTTCACCAAAAACGCGCTCATAACGTAGAATACCATTAGTCTTGTACTGAACATTGTCCAAGAACCGCTGGAATCCCTTGTCATCCTGACACCTTACCTTCTGCCATATCCAACAAATCTGGAAAATGCAAACATCATATCTACATCTTGTAAGTTATTCAGCTTGAAAGAGATTAACATAAATAAGATCACATAGATTCAGTTTAATTGCCTGATTTTGGTTCTTTTTGTTTCTCACGTATGCTCCAATGCATTTGCAGCCGATAAGAGTTAGCTCATACGAGTTCCCAAATTCATCACTTGAATGCAATTCCTTAAAGAGCTGCAACAAGTATAAACCATAAATAAACAGTATTGTGCAGATTTTCAATCAGAAAGATGGAGCAGAGCATACTTAAGGAGTATTCAGGTAAAAGCGTACCTTTGTATAGAACCTGGGCTCCCGGTAGTGGGTTGGGTTGTGTTTTCGCTTTGAATCTCCAGACTGGTGGAAACAAGACTCTCTGAAGAAAATATACCCACCATCCTTCACCCATTTGACCATCCTTTCGGCAAAATCCACAACCTAACATATTTGTTCACAATAAATGAGTGAAAGAGGAAAAAGTTCATGCGAAAGAATGACGGTACAGGGGGTACAAGAACGCAAGATTATCTAAAGTCCAATCTGCAAATCAGGAAAGAAACAAAGTGAGGGAGACAAAGCTATTCACCTCCTTATCTGAGAGATACATTAGAAGCCAATTTGAGAATATCAGATCCACAGATCCCTCTGTAAACTTCAAGTCATGGGATGTCACGTCAGTACACATAAACTTGACATTCTTGTAGTGTCCATTAATGGTTTCATTCTGCGAGCGAGAGATAACAGATAGAGAAAAGAATTAGGCACGACCCTAAAGAAATGGCATTCTATGTACTGCTTGACAAGCATAAACAAGAAGCTTTATTGTGAAGATGGAAGGTCAGGGTCACCTTCTTAATCACGCTGTCAATGAAATCCACAGCCACAAGCTGACCAGCCTTCTTTGCCAACTCCCCAGTGAAACGACCAATACCAGCCCCAAATTCCACAACTGATTTGCCTTCATATTCTGGGAGCAGGGCAAGTATCTGCAATTTGACAATACCCTCATTACTTAGAAGATTTAACTATATAAAGCAATAAGCGCCGTCAGAAACTTAAGAACTCCAATTCAGTAACAAGTGTGACAAATATGTCTGAATCAAGATCAAAACTCCACTCTTTTCTGGAACAAATTCAAGAGTGAAAATTGAAAACGACTAATCTTTTCCTTTTTTGCGTGTAATCGAAAGCATAAGTAATCCTAAAGACCTGCCTTCAAGAAGTGATCTTGTTCTCATTTTTTTATCAACATTAGTCAAGCTTGAATCTTGGGTCATCGTTTACGTGATCAATAATTCACATCCAAATTTTACTCGTAGGCAAGATTAAGAAAAAGGTAAAAAACTTCATTCAACACTCACCAAAGACTCTTAAGAAAAAAACAAACAAATGATTCATGAGTCCAAATTCACACTTCCATCCCATCAAATCATTCATCAAAAGGTTGCAATCGGGAAGACCACATTTCCATTCTGCCATGTTCTCATCAGGACCAAAATCACATTTTCATTAAGAACACATGCACGTGTGCATATTTTAGATCATGTACATGAGAAGTAAGAGCACATATGTATATATGTAGATACCTCAGGTCGTTCTTCTTTGTCAAGATCGGCGGCTTTGGAGTCGAGCATCATTGCCTCGACGGTCAAATCTGCAGAGTGCTCCATCCAGTAATTCTTTTGAACCTCACGCTCCACTATGACAAAACCAAACACAGATATATAAAAGGGTCGCAAGGATTTTTAAAATGAAGAATAAAAAACTAGACAAAACATTAAGAATAAAGAACCAAAGAATAAAAAAAAAATAAAGGCTTTGTGGGTACCATTTGCCGCCATTGTTTTGATCTTTTGTTCGAGAGACTGTGGCTTTTTGGTTTTTTTTTTTTTTTGTTTCTCAGATTCACTAGAACGAGAGTGAAAATGAGAGAGGAAGGGGGGTGGTGTTTTAAAAGGAGGGGGAGGAAAATGTCTAACAACCCTCAACGGCAAGGCGGGATCTAGAGAAGCTCCTGGATCTACGGTTAAATGCTCTGCCTTTCTGCTGCATCACCCGATTATGCAAATGACACAGCCAGCCACTACTTCTCTTCTAAAACCCTCCTGTCCCTAACTGTAACTCAGCAAACTCTTCTACTCTCTGTGTTTTGTTTTCTCTCTCTTGTGACGAAACAGTTCTGTTGTGTTGTGTTGTGTTTTCGGTGCAACGCTAAAAGTGAGATATAAGACCTTGGTATGTGTGGGATTTTATAGATGGATAACGGGGTTGGTGGCTTGATCTTTCTCCCCTTGGAAAATAATAAATAAAGGCTTGTTGCCTCCTTTTTTATTATTTTTCTTTATTTTAGCCATCTCTAGTGAAGTGTATCTGTGATATAGATCTGTTTTTTTTTTAAAAAAAAGATTGTGATGGATCCAAGTTTTGCAGTTTCAATGGTCAGGATTCAGAATCTTTAGGAAATTGTTCCAACACTTGTGCAGAATAATGTGATGCACATCGTTGATGATATTTTTAGGAGATTTGATCCAAACTTAAGTTGATATCTGTTGATGATATCTGTTTTAGTTCACCAATCTTGCGGAGGCATTAACACCTTGCAAGCATAAAATATTTCAAGCCCAGCTTAGTTGATTAGTAATGTTGATTTTTTTTTTCTTTTTTTGGTCTGTGGAGTTTAAATCAAACGATGTAAGGTTGATTGAGATTTTCTTTTTGTTTGGCCTAGCTAGTGATTTAGCCTAAATGTCTAATCCAATTCACGGTGATCTACTAAAGGGTAGAGTTTTTATAACTATTTTTTTTTCCATCCTAAAAAAAACTTAACGCCAAAGAAATTTTAGCATTTATCACTCTATAAATGGGCACCATTTTACTTAGTAGTATAATAATAGTTATGAGTTCAATCTAACTTAATTTTAAAAATTCTTATATGCCAAAAAATATATGCGGTTCAACTAAAATAAATGAGAGAGGGAAAAGAAAAGAAAAAAAAAAAGAGAAAGGGATTTGCTTAAGAGAGACGAGGAGGACTGGAAATCGACGGGGTGGTGGGTGGTCTGGTCTGTGAGACTGAAGCGGCCAACGGCAGCAAAAGGGTGGTGAATCTAGGCGGTTAGGTGGGGGCAGGTATCATTTGTAGCCTATGGATACTTGCCACGTGATAAGAGGGTCCACCAGCCACGTGAATTAAATGGCTGCATTTTGGTTTCCTCCATTAATTTTTTTTTCCATTTCTGTCGGCATGCACCGCGATTCTTGCTGCCTTTTTTCTCTTACTCGCAACACGACAAAATTTCGCCTCTGCCCTTCCCCATGTTTCTTCCGTTTGTTTGTTTTACTATTTCCTGACAAAAATATATGAACCGTCCGATTCGATACTGACTCCTGATCTTTGTTTTGTGGTAATAATTTTGCTTGACTTGGTAAAACGCGGCAGTGAAATTGAGGCATGGAGTAAGCAAGTACTAAATTAGTGACAGAAGTAAGCAGGTAACTAAGCAAATAGATTCATAAGCCAAATTAGTAGGAGTTTAATGACGGTGTATCAATCCCAACTTCGCAGCAGCTACATTATTAGAAAGAAAGGACGAAAGTATTATATATATTTACTAAACAGAGATTTTGCCCCAAAAAATGTCTCTTTTGGCTTGAGTAGTCTTTTTAGTATCCTTTTATAGAACCAATAGAAACTTTCTTTTACTAATTGTTGTGGTTTCATTTCATATCCGTTAATTTATAGTTCAAGTCAGAGTCTTGTCTGTAGGTGATTTTTTTTTTTTCCTCCTAACAAACAAACAAAAAAGAAAAGAAAATTAGACTTAATTTGAAAAAAATAAGAGTCGGGATACTGAAAGACTAATCCATCTCGATAACTATGATTTAGTAAACAACAAAGCATTCGTGAACAGCAGAGAAAAACTACACCATTCTCTGGTAAGAATATTTCACATACAGTCAGATACTACCAAATTAGCCAAATCACACAATTCTATTAATGCTATAGTAAGAAAGATATGGAGGAGTGGGTTAATGCGTTTCAAAATTCATAAGAAAAGCATTGTAACCTAAGACCATGCAGATTTTTGATTGTGAGTGCCTTGGAAAATTAATGGAAAAATATTAAATTAACGGAATCTAAATTTTCAAATTCTGAATACAATCACGGAATGTTTAGTCGTCAACAACAACAAAGAAATGGATGTATACCGGAGAACAATTAAACATGTGCCGGAAAATAGAGAAAGAGAATCTCACCACGACGAGCCATGGCACATGCAAGCCAAATTTTAGCGAAGGAGAGACCCAAAGACTGGTGAAATTTTGATGTCAGAATTTAAGAGCAAAAACAGAAATAAAATGCGAGATGACTTCTGCGATGGGGTTAGCTATTTATAGAGTTTTGAAGTTGATGTATTGTGAGGAATCTTCAGTGATATCACACGACGAATGGCTTCTTGACAACAGGACAATTAATGATATGGGCCTTAGCTTTGCAATAATGCAATTCCGTTTTCAGTGACGAGGCGATTCTCAATTTTCCACAATTAATGTTCCATTTTTGTTTTGGCATCACATAGTATTATAAAAGATTAGCATAATTAAGCTACATAAGATAACACGCCAAGTTTACAAAAAGATTCACCAAGATTCCATTGTTAGCTTGTTGAGATCGAATGTGTTATCAGTTTGACGTTAAATATGGAAGTATATGTCGAGAGATGAATTTGATCGACCAGTTTTATGGGGTAACGCATGATTTTTGGTAGTAAAACCCCATGAAAGAATGTAAGAATTAAGAATCAAATGCGTGATTTTGAAATCTCACATTGAAAAATTATTTACTTAGATTTAGATGTGAGATGACTTTGTGTATGTGTGAATATGAATATAAAGATGGAAGAGTGTTGTAATGGTATCTTCTTTTGGGTTGGATTCAAAGGTTTATGGGGTTCATTCTGGTGGGTGGAATTGAGAGCCTTACAATAACACGCATGAAATTTGGTACCGAAAAATTTATTCCACTGCTTATCATAATAATACCTACTAAAACTTAGATGATAAATGAAAGAAGCATCCTCTTCTTTGGTAGAATCTTGGTTTTTTTTTTTGTTTTTTGAAAAAGTTAATGTTAATTGTTTAATGTGGAAGTGTCTCTTCGGAATTCCATTGGTTAGATTCTGGTCATGATCAACAAGGTTGTCCTTGATTCGACTCCTGAAAAAAATATTTGGTGGTGATGGTATTTATTTATTGTGTAGGGGAATAGGTTAGAGGGCAAAAAATCCGATGCTATGTTGGCCCCCGAGGATTTGATTATTCAGATTCTAGCGGTCCCTCCCTTACGTGGGCCCTTTTTAATTATTATTATTATTATTTTTTTGATGCGGCTGCTTATTTCAGCATTTTTAGGAAAATCATTGGTGCTCTCCGTCACTGTCATCATTTTTGATTCAGTTGGGGCCAATAATTGCGTTCTCTCACCGACCGACAATCACCGTTTTCTTTTATTTCTTTCTTTTTTTTTCATGGGAAAACATTCAGAGTGTACTATTATTACTCATTAGCGTGAATACATTTTCTTTTATCAAAGTCAAGAAAATAATTAACATATTTTAGACTATGAAAATATTGTACTGTTGCGGCAGTTGGTGGCTACAGCATTTTTTGTGGATCAATTTTTTTTTGGCGAGTTCTCATATATTCTTTTTCCAGCTTTGCCCCATGTAATCTGAATTCGATGTCGGTCGCGCATTTGGTATGGTGGGCGAGTCTCCGAGTAAGATTTTTCAACGCATACGAGAACTCCGACCCGAGACTTCACTTAAGCGGAACTAAATCGCTTACCACTTAGATCATTGGCTTTTAAGTGTTTTCAAATCTTGCCTTATCTTTTTCTTAATTTGGCTTGTTAGACATGAATGAACGAAGTTGATGTTATACTTGCCAATGATGGTTGACTTAGTTAGTTGAGGTTCAGTCAGCATTCTCATTGAGAGTTTGAACGCACCGACCGAGTCCGATAATTTGTCATGGACTTGGATTGGGGAGCCTCCCCTCTACCTAAACTTTTTTTCAACCACAAAAAGCTTCACATTCTACCCAATCATAATTGTTTTTTTATGAAAAAAATTGATTTAACAAAGGAGGTATTTTTAAAATATTTCACATGAGTGAAAAAAAAAAAAGAGAGAGGAAAGAAATATGTCACCATAACATATGACGCGGGACTCTAATTTTTTATTGGTCCATAAAGAAACCAATTAAACCATAAATTTTGTTTTCATAGTACAAACTACCGCATACCAGGTCAGCTTTTTGTCTAATTTGATTGGACAAAAATTTTCATAGTTTTTTTTTTTCACATTCCGCATCCGTTGAATATCATAATTTAAAGAGGACCTACTACCATACTCTACTTGCGTCCCTTACCCCCTGGATTCCACAATCACCCATGATTGGCATAGATTAATTCCGTAATTATCAGTAGCCACATCATCGAAAATCCTTGCTTTGAGTTGTTGATTCAATCAAATTCAAGACCTACAAACTGAAATGGGAAATTTGAGAATAAAAAAGATAATCCATTGCCATGAGATCACTTAGCCCATGGTTTTCTTTTTGGTGTGGTTTCAAACACTTCAGTTAAGACCCAAATCAACCGGAGGCCCAGAGTACATTTTGTAGGCCATGAGGGCTTATCTTCATTACAGTCCAACTTATCTTCATTTGTAACCCATGCAGGTTTTACGAAGAAGAACAAGAGGTTGGCAAAAGTCATACACTTTAGTTGCAGACCAAATCAATTTGAGCCTTTGAGGGCCATGCTAGCTTACCTTCATTACAGACCAAACCAATAAGAGGTAGTAATAGAGTCGTAAGCCATGTAGGTTTATGGGGAAGAAACAAAAGTATAAATGGGTAAAGTCATACACGGCGAGGGTATCAACACATTTAATTGGTGGTTACAATGTGATTAGGCAAGACTGTAAAACAAATACCTACATCTGTGCTTATGAAGGAAGGAACAAAACCCTTCAGTACATTACACGCCATGGAGAACCTTATCACTATCTAGCAGGCTTCACCTGGGCTGGCTTATATGGTCCAATAGATGATTCTGTTTCCCCTGCTGGTTTCTTAATGGACTGCTTCTTGATTGAGCTAGACTAAGGCTTTGTTATTGGTTTGAAGGGCTATAGTTAGTGGTTGGGCTCAATTGTATCCTTATTTATTTGTTGGGGATCAATGCTACAAGTTATGCAGGCTGCAGCTTTTTTTTTTCTTTTCATCATCACTTTGTTGAAACACATTGTGTAAATATTTTCAAGCGATTTTTATGAGAGAGCATAAGTGTTGGGAAGAAAGGAAATGAAATAATAATAAACTAACAAAAGAAATCAGAAAAAGAGGCCGACAGAACAAACAGAGCACGCGGACGACGTGACGGATCAACATGGGCTTGGGCAACTCATACGGAGGCTAGCTAAATGGACTATTCACACATTATTTTGGTGGGCAGAGCTTGTTTCCTTGATGGGTGTCAGTGTGTTACCCTTACTCAACCAACCAAGACTTTTAATTATTTTCTCTTTTTTTTTTTCTTTTGCATTCCAAAATCTCCTGCTGTAATCTCCTGTCTCTTACAGTGCATGTACGCTGATTTGTGGACCAATGGCATGCGTAATCAAAGGTCCAACTCCTAATGGGCATAGTAATTATTAGTAGTAGGAAAGGAAGCACCAGCTCATGGAGATTTGGAGATTTTTTTGGACTTATTGCCAGCCCATCACTAATACGACAACCATAATAATACCTCGAAGAGCTAACCTCCCACAGGAAAACGACTAAGCTTTTATGAATGTCAAGAAGATCTTTGAATATTGTAATTACTAGTAGTAATTAAGGAAGCCCTTATCCTTTTATTATTATTGTCAATTTTTTTTTGGTTTCAACCCAACTTGTCCGAATCTAATATTAGGAAGGACTACCTAATCCTAATCAGTCCTATCGGTATTAATTATTCACGGAAAATCAATGTCATTAATTATGATTCACTAATAGATATAACCTTTTTTTATTACCCATTCGGTATCCAGAGCTTTGCCCCGACGATTCCGGATTCGACCTGCGTCGCGCACTTGGGTATGATGGGTGCGTCTTCCAACAGAAATTTTCTGCATACACGAGGATTCGAACCCGAAACCTCACTTAATAAGTATAACCTTTTCCTCTGCTGGACCAATATTTTAACAGAGCTTGCCGAAATTAAGTAATAAATTTCTAGAAAATTACTCACTTAAGCAAGCTGATAATACAGTACATTATCACTTTAATTATGTTGACAACCCCTAAAATTGCCTAGAGCCTACTGAAATTTGGCCTATGGAGTGCTCCGTGAGTCATGCTTAAAGCAAGATGTTTTTGCAATATTTATAGATAATCCGATTATTCCGATTAGACTTCCACTAATTTGATTTCCAAGGACTATAATGATGATACTTTTTGCATAAATATAGGCAAAAGGGCGACTCTTAGTCTCACATTTTGGCCCTTTTGTCAACCATTGGAATTTGATAGAGGCTATAGGTAAAAAGGGGTGGCACCCATTGCGACGCAAGTGTTAACTCATAAAAAAAAAATAGTTCATAATCCACGATTTAGCGCATAAAACTGATCATCTTTGGAAGGATGACGCTAGTTCTGGTCTGGTTTGATTGGAAAAAGATTGCTTCATATATAGTGCATGAAGAGAAGGGATAAACTAAAATAACACTAATTCTAGTTAGCTCATCAAAACTGATTCTTACAACGTAAACTTGAGTGATTTTTTTATTCGCATGCATGAATACATTTTCTGTTATAATTGAACCTTTTCTTCTTGTGTGTGTGTGGTTTAGACTCTTTAATTTTTCTTTTACCAAAGTTAGGAACTATGCTTGATGAATAGGGTTAGTGGACCACAAGTGCGAAAGTAGTGAAGTACTTTAGTTTTCTTAATTTGTAATCATATACTTAAACCATTACGAATAGACAAAATTCTTGTAGCAGGGGTTGCTGTCTAAAAGAGGTCTAGTCTTCCAAAAGAAAATATGAAAATTTAACCCAAAAAAAAATCCAACCCGAATATAATTTATTGGAAATCACGAATTAATGTATATAAAAAATAAAGAACACAACATTCCAAAAGGATCACTTTCCAATTGATTAGATAAGATACTGTACATGTTTATCGCAATGGTTTGACTCCAATTTTTGGAGATTTAAGGTTTTGGTTCGTTTGGTTCGTTTGGGCAGGGAGTTAATGTAAAGGAAGGAAATAAAGAGGGGGAGAATTAAAATTTAACCGGGCCAAAAAAAAAACCAGGGGAATAGGTAGCTTTTCATTAGAGATAAGAAACAACAAGTATATATATATATCCTCGTCAATTAGTGGTGAGCTCATGATATAAAATGTACATGTACATGGTTGTCGTAAACAGGAAATTAAACATCAACAAAAAATGCAATATCACAAAGTAATTGTAGAATGTATTTGAGTTGCATTGCATGTTGATTTCTAATTATGGAGTAGCGCACCCATATAAGTGCACTGTTGATGGTCATTGGGCAAATGGAGAAGGGAAGAAGATGGTAGCGGAAAAAGAAGAAAGAAAACAAAAAAAGAAAAAACTAATACAAACGTGACAGAGCCACAAAGTGTTGTCTTCAAAACGGCCGACCCAACACAAGTTAGTGGGGGACATTAAAACGTTAATCAGCCTCTATCTCTCTCTGGTTGAATTAAAAGACAAAACTGACGTTGCTTGCCTTTTCTTTTTGCAAAATTTTTAGTGCTTTGTTTTTATTTTACATATTGTCCTCCCTCTTCATATACGTACTTTACATTTTGTTCCACACATGCCCCACGCTGCTGCCGTGGTTGAGTTCACAGTAGTACTTACAACTACTACTAGTAATTTGGTTTCTCCCCATACAAGTGCGTGCAATAATCTTATAAAATATTGGTTTAGCTAGGTATCATAAAATTTCTTTGAGAATGGTGTTCAAAGTTTAGTCGATCAGGGTCATGCAGCAGGACCACCATGATTTATTTGTTCGATTCCAACTTGGAATATACACAAAAAATTGTTATATATATAGTCAAAAGGAGTATTTAGCACGCATGTCTATGGATATTACTAATTAGTGGAACCTCAACCTCCATCTTTACACATCTTTATTTCAATGCATGCTTTGCGATATCTTCTTTCTGCAGATATATGCATGCCCTCTTCGATCAAATAGTCAAAATGTTATTTTCTTGTCAATCTACATCCTCGAGATATATTGGGCACTCTATGAGTTATATGATTAGACTGTAATATATATTGTCTTAGATATGAAAAAAATCCAAATGAATAATCTACAACTACAAGTAGGAACGACTAGTGAATTCAATTTATACTAAGGTTTTCTTAGTTAGTTTCAAGGAATCGTGAATTGTGAATTCAGACCCTATATATTGAGGTCCTCCATATATAGCTTCCCAATAGATGACACTTCTGGCTTTGATAATGAATAATGGAAAAAAAAAATTC
This sequence comes from Turnera subulata, assembly GCA_028386065.3. Classification (NCBI taxonomy): domain Eukaryota; kingdom Viridiplantae; phylum Streptophyta; class Magnoliopsida; order Malpighiales; family Passifloraceae; genus Turnera; species Turnera subulata. Next base: position 114,112 of record JAKUCV010000919.1, on the reverse strand, counting down.
ATTTACAGTGAGAGTATAGCAAGCTTGAGGTTATATGTTTTAATTTTTATAGTTAGAAAACTAGTCCCTATATAGAAATAATGATGGTCAATTGTAAGCTAACTAAATAGGTTTAGAATGAATTGTTGAAGAATAAGAAATGTGTACCAGTGAGTTAGAAAACGTAAGAAATTAACATGTTTTTAGAAAAAAAATCATAAACAGAATATCTTAAAAGCTTTAAATTGATAAATGCAAGCTTTATTATTTACTTCTTTCCTATGGAAACATCGATCGGTCTCCGGGTTCTACAGGTCGAGCAAGTCTTTTTTTTGTTTTTTATTTTTTTGGTCAATTACAAAGCATGAAACACCTAAATTATCTAAACTATCCCCACCCATCCTAACCTAAATTAATTCTAAATATCCGGACCCGGACTCGAACCCAGGTAGCCTCCATGGCCGGAGGATTTGATGCTAACCCGAGCAAGAGGTCGATGGCTTTTTTTGATCAATACAAGTCTAGCAAGTAATAATGATTTTTTTTTGGTTCAACTAAATCTTGTAATAGTTAATGCCCGATTGACGTAACTAGGAAACACTGAGTCCATTTTTTCCAGTTGTTCAGAGTCTTCAGACATCTCTGTACATAATTATGACACCTAAAACCAAGTCTATATACAACAGAAAATCCCTGCAAATATGCATCCAGCAAAGATCACCTCATGGAAGACAGCGAGTGACAAGTAGCAGAAAGGAAACTTCTTTTCGGTTGTCGTCTCACTTCATACCTCGCCCGAAAAGACCCCAACTAAATCAAAATCAAGTACGTGTGATGTGATATTGAAGCAGCATCATGCACTTTAATGCATAATACTATATATTATATACCAAAACCTCGAGCTAGTAGAAGCGCGCAGTTTCTTCTGATGCCGAGTAGGAAAATGACTTAGACTTTGCTTGTTACATCCATTGCCTATCATGTCACTCCACGCACAAATAAAATTTCATATATATTCGACACCCTACATAATGCCCCCTTTGAACAAAAATTCTACAGTACTACTGTGCTGTTATAGTTGCGTTTGAACATATTCATCGAGATGTGAGAGAAAAAGAAAAGTTATGTTCAAAAAAGGATTTTTTAACAATTATAATGTAGAACTACAATGTTTATGCAATTCAAGAGTTGTACAAACTGTACAAACTTAAATTTTATTAGATACTAATATATGGCACCTATTAAGGATATAATTAAAAGTGTTTTTATAGATGAGAATAATATAGCTATAGCCTCTGCAAGCAAGTGTTTCAAAACCTCCTAAAGCAATCAAGAATATATGTATAATTTTTTAGAATTGTTCTTAGCTTAGAGTGTCAAAACGTGCTAAAAGAAAGTGTCTAAATAGAAAAAAAAAATCCAATTTAATCTGGGAAGAATAGTCCGGTAGAAACAAAATTACAGTTTTTGTGAGAATTAGACGTATGACTAAGTTGGGACCAATCAAACCGTTTGCATTTGTAAATTATTCAAGTACTCACGATATTTTTTTTTTTTGACGCAAGATTATGTTGTCTGTTTGTTAATTTTTAGCATAAATCGTTCATTAAATTACATTAAAGGACTAAAAAAGGATCGCTTCTATTACGGTAGTTAATATCCTTCTTCGGGCCCTGTGATTTTAGTGGTTGATCTAGGTTTATTGCCATATACAAGATGGAATCTTAGCATAACCTTAGCGGAAGAACTGAAATAACAAGAATTAAAAGTTACGAGGACTGAATTGCTATGATGGAAAGTCATCTCTTTGTTTTGGTTAACACATCAAAAAAAAATTGAACAAGATGGTTCAAGGGGAAATAGAACTCCGGCAAATGGAATGTCTTTTTTTGAGGGTACATGTACGTGTGATCTGTTTTACTAATTTCAAAATAAAAATGTATATTGGTATTTCTTATGTACATTTCCATCAAGAATGGATAAAAAAATATGGCGGCGGGACAAGAGAGTCAAATATGGGTAACTCCCAACGAATTGGGCAGTAAAGTCGCTTTCCAAATCGATACAAATATAAATTAATTATACTCTACAACACCTAGAAGAACTAAATTAGCCTTCATATAAAAAAAAAGAACTAAATTAGCCTAATTTTCATTCAAAAAAACATTTCGTAAGGAAATATTTTATCTTGTGTCCTAGTACACATGATAAATCCTTAAGAAAGGAAAGAAAATTTCAGATTCTCGTATCACATTCAAAGTCTTTTTTGGCGACTAGAATATTTTTTTTACTTTAGGAAGTGATTTGCATAATTAGTCCCCTACATTTATGTCATGTTAAATCCATATCTAATTAACGACATATAATCAGTTATGCAATTAACCTGTTTCTAAACACAGATAGCATATCCACTAAACTATTGTTAATTGAATATCAAGTAAATTTAGTGAATGGTTATTTGCACAATATAATATCAAGGAATTACAATTCCAACAGTAGCCATTAAAGCATCACAGTATCTGGCATTTGCCACAGTGATATGCCGCTCCCAGTTAATGAATATTCTTTTCCCAAGAATTGAATAAGGGTACGATAATGTTTCCTTGACATATTTTTGTTTTGGCAACGTTAATTTCCTTGATTAATTTAACGAGTAAGAGGCAGAGATATCTTCGCCACCTGGATTATGTAGACCACACCATTGTATGTACTTATCCATCTTATTAAAAGAAGGTCGGCCGATTTATCCAATACCTTTTTTACACTCCTAATTAAATTTTCATTTAGTGGATGTTGGTAAGATGAGTGGCACTATTTTAAATATTAAGATGAAATTATAAGTATATTAATTTTCAGCCACCGAACAAGTAATATCATGTCTCTTGTCAGTTTCATGTTGACTCGCATCAACATCATTCCAATTTTTTTTTTTTCCTGTTCGTGATATAGCACTGTGCCATATAGCATATAGCCAGCCATATATCGTATTCATATATAATTATTTCCAGACAAAAATAAAAGCATATTTTTCCACTGTCTTTTTATGCTTGTCTTGGCTTTGTTTTCACCTCCGGTTAAAAAAAAAATTAGTTAATCATGCAATTTCCTGTCGGATATTGTTGCATGCCATGCTAGCTTTTAGTAAAAGATAGTTTTGGAGGTGATGTTTTTTATTTTTATTCGATCACTTTATAGTAAAATAATAGACACTTAGTTTACTGTTTGGCTTGTTGAAATATTGATGGAGATCATCACCTTAATGATTACAAAGAAAAATGCGGTTGCGTCATGATGGGTGAAAAATCTTTAACTGATAATCAAGGATTGCCAAGAATACCTTTTTGACCCACCCATTTACCATAGTAATTTGTAAATTAATTAAACTAAAAATGATTTCATTTTCCAAGCCACTGCTGACTCCAAACTTACACAGAATCTGATTCTTTAATTTTATGTGATATGAATGTCTCCATGTAAGTCAAAATCACTTATTCCATGTTAATCAAAGCTATAGGAGCAAGGCTTAGAGAGAAAGCTCTCTATAGTTTTCGAAATGAAAGAACATGTGTGTGATTGCCAAAATCCTTTTGAATCTAGATGATCATCCAATGAATGAATGCTTGATTCAAAAGGAATAAATATCCAAAAAGGTCACTTTCTTGGAGAATCTAGCTAGAGAGCCCAAAGGAAAAAAGAAGAATTGGAACAGCTAGCAATGGAGAGGCATCTTGACTATCATCACAATTGGACGTGCTAGTTTTTTTTTCAGGCTGCCCATGGATTGACATACGAAGTGCTTCAAGCCTAGTTGCTCAATGATTTAACGGCAATTTGTATAGTGACATCTTGTTGTGGTGCCATGTCTCCTTTTCAGGGCCTAACCCTCATTCTATTGCTAGCCAAGTCATCCAAATCCTTTGAAGTTTCCAATCTTATTTCAATCATGCAATAGAAGCCAATTCGTCCTAGAGCAACACCAACAGGCAACAGGGCTTGTTTGGAAACTCCACTTTCTTTTTAATTTGGAGTAGGAGAGTTAATATATAGGACAGAACAGAAGGGAAGAAAACTCCACTTTCTTTTTTGCACTTCTCTATTACTAACATTACCTATGAATTGAAAAGTTTACAGACAATCATATAGTAATAGTATCATATAGTACTATAAGGTTTAAATCCTTTGTCGCAATGGGAAAAAATCATAATTAATTAAGGCAGACATAAAGCAGCAGCGTGACGCTAATACCCCAAAATCGTAATGGAGAACACTTTCCTCAAACGCAATCCCATTTTTAAATGTGGGTACACAAGTCCACTTAGTTTCAAATCCTTTGCTGTTGTAGACTGTATAGCTATATATCTATATTCGGCTAGATAACTAAATTAATACTACTAGTATTAAGTAAGATTTGATATAATGAGAAAGGAAAAACTGAAAAAGGGTTCTTGTCGCATCCTAATGGCAGTGCTCTCTCGCGGCAGCCTTCGATTATTTTTGTTACTGGGAGGGATAATTCATAATTTATGGACAAAGTAGGCTTGCTCAAAAAGTTGGCATATAAAGCACCAAACATGGACCAAGAATGAAAGGGAAAGGTGTCAAGAAAAGGCAATATATATAGGGTAACTAAAGGAATTAGGGATGTGAGAAAAAGAGTGAGAGGAAAGGAGGAGAAACTTTGGATGTGACTAATGTCTCCAAATATTCCAAATAGGTCCACATCAAATCAAACCCCATCTTGTAATGGAGGGTCCCCAGTTGCACTATCCTACGCATAACAAAAGCCCTCCAAGCCCCCATAGGCATAAGTTTATCATAGCTCATTTCCTTTTCATTATTATTACTTATTTCCAATAGGTAGAGAGAGTGTAGACTGTAGAGTATCACCTTACAATGAGGTCCGCTGTTGTTTTTGCCCTTTTAAATTGTAAGGCAACTTTTACCTTTTAAATTACATAGTGTGGTGAAATTGGAATTTAAAAAGAACCATAATAAACAAATGGTCATGGTGAATGGAGGAGAACTAATAAAGGCAAATATAATTGGAGAAAGAACATATGTGTAAAAAGGTTTAGTGGACTTTTCAGATCAAAACGCTACGCTAACTATTCCCTTCACCTCTTAGCCTTTCTGTTTTCCATTACAAACATTGAATTTTCTAGGGGGTAGAATTAGAGGCCAAAAACTAGATTAACTAGGGAACTTTTGTTTCTCTTAATAATTTGACTACAGGCATTGATTTTACAACTTTACTAGGAGAAAGAAGGCATTTCACAAAAAGAGATTCATCTCTGGCTCTTCACGCTTGCCGCTTTAAATCTTGACTTCCAATATTTTGCATGCAATACTACTAGCCCCCCATTGGGCTAGAACGGATGCCAGCATCTATAGGTGATGTCTGCCACTTCATAGCCCCAGCAAAATGTAGTACACAAGGGTAATGGGCAAGGCGATTAGCATCCCAAATATCACCCTGCAAAATTGTAAAGCAAGTCATGAGAATAAAAGCAGAAAACAAGAAATTAGACGAAAATATAACAAAGATGAAATTTGTTTTTTGAAAAAAGGAAAAAGAAAAAAGATACTTGCCCTGTACTCAGAATATCTGGATGCACATTGTACTCCTTTGCAAAGACAAAGGGTACAATACCCTGTGGTAGAGCTGCCTGTTTTTTTGTTTGGCAATGCAATCAAAAAGCAAGCAAAAGGACATGTTAGTAAAGGTATAAATGTTTGATGTTCATTGATAACCCCAAATAAGTCATGCACACTTAATAGCTGGACAAATTATTGAACCCTAATGCATCCTTCCTGCTTTTTGGTCTACTTTTTACCAGGTAACCTATCTCTACCGTTTCACTTTCTACTTTCTACATGCTGGTTAACATTATGTTACACCTTCTCTTCACCATTGGATTTTGGGAAATAAAAAATCATGACAATCTGACACACAACATTTAAATCCATTCCTACTTTCTGCATTTTGGCCGTATTGTTCCTTATTAAATTTTATTTCCTATTAGGCGATGCTGTTGTTCCTATAAACCATTACTTCCCCGTTTCACAAAGATGCAATGTTTTTGCACCAAGGACAATATGGGCAGAGTCTGAATTGGAATTAAAGAAAAGCTATCATAGTGCATTTAAAGAAAGAATAAATTCCAACTGACAATATTAATAAAAAATCTTATCTGGAGGTAGCAACATTATTCAGAAGTAGTAGGATTTTTGGAGCTTATGTAGTTAAGTTGGATTGGTTGTGTCAGGAGGAGGCAGCAAAGGGAGAATGCAGAAAGCAAAAACAAAGAAGAGGCATAGCATAAGTGTGTGTTTGTATAAGTGAACCTGTACAATGGCAACGTGTAATAGCGATCCTTTAAGACCAACAGCAATAGAAGCGGCTGCCATGACAGCTGGACCTGTAAGGAATCTCACAGCCATTGCAAAAGCTGCAATAGAATTTCCACATGCTATGATCCTCGGTTGCAAAGCCATGAACAGACCTGTCATTCACATCAAAGGCAAAATAAGGCATGCCCATTAAACACCATCAACCAATATTTGTCCCTTGTCAGACAAAATTTTTTTATTGATAGACCTTTCATCATCACTATACTACCACCACCACCACCACCACCCACAACCCATCACCGCAAACTTGGCAAAAAGTGAAAAGATTGTTTTACACAGAGTGAAAGAGAGAAAAAAAAAGAAAAAAGAAAACTGAAATACCCTTCTCCCCCTCTCTCAATCCAACCCAACAACATTATCATCCCCACACTGTTCTGCTAACTTTACATCCGCAGTTTGCTTGCTTTGTTGGAACATTAATAATGATAAAGGAGCAGAGAATCTGAAAAGATTTACTTAAAAGGAAAAAAAAGCAATATATAATTTGCGAGCGTGGAAGAGGCCTTTGCAATTTATAACCAAAGCAGAGAGAGGGAGCGCAATATACTGACCAAGACTGAACATGGCCATGCCAAGCCCTGCATCTGACAGGATGGAAATGGACTTTGCTATAATGGCAGGCATTTCTAAATGCCACCTGCAATAACCCATCAATAAGAAAAAAAATCCCACATTAATACTATCCAATATCACTAAACTTTTTTTTTTTTCTGGAAAACAGGTAAGGAAAGGACACAATACCAAGGAACCATAATTGATCCTATACCATATACATAATCTACGGCTACTATAATTACTATCACTACTACCCTACTCCTCCAAAACACAAGAGGGGGGCCTTAATTAATGCATTCGGCGTTTCACTGTAGCTACAAGGGAACAGGTATGTCAGTGTAGTACCTGTAGGAAACAAGTGCCCAAGTGAGGCCAATTAGGCTGGAGTATGTGTTGGGATTCCTGATGAGCTTTCTCCAGACCATGATGAGTATAAGCCTTGTCATGACATTTGCAGGAGGCATGGTTTTGGGTTTCCCATCACCCATTTTCTCACTGTCATGGTTGTTCATTTCTCTCTCCATTCCCCTATTCCCAAAGCTAAAATCATCCCTTTCCAGATATTCCTGATTATCTGTGTGCCCCTCAACTAAGAAGAAGAAGAAGAAGTTCCAAAACACAACATTAAAACCAGTAAACCAACCAACCACATAAGTAAATCATATCATAGTACTATCTCAAGAAAAGCAAAAGCCAAGTATCATAATGTAACAAGTTCATTAAAACCAAAACTATTTCACAAACTAAACTAAAACTAAAACTAAAGATAAGAAAGTAATCACCTTTTCCTGGAGAAACAGCCAATCTAACATCTTTCTGGTCATGGGCACCATAATCGTGGCTACCGAACACATCCGAGACAGGAGAAGCACTAGAACTCCAAACAAACATATGAAGATCCTTGCCACCTTCCTCGCCGCCTTTGGTGGCCTGACCATTAGGCCTCTTTGCACCCGNCAAGTTGAGGGTGCGGAGCATCCGGGCACACTAATACATTATGGTCAAGTTTTCCACACACATAACAAATATCCGGTAAGCCTACATAGCTTACCTTTAACGGTTCTCCTTCAAGGTGTACTGTGCCCGGCAATGGCTTTGACAAATCAAGGCAGACAGCAATTCTAGCAAATTTTGCTCTACTGGGATTAGAGGAGTTGCCGTCGAGGCGGATGGTTCTCCCCACCATGTTGCCTAGTTGTCGGAGAATCCTGGAGTGGTAGCGGTTGGTGGGGAAGTCGGGGAATTGAATCCACGTCACTATAGAATCAATCTTACCGGTGGATGCACGGAAGTTGGGTGTCCACGGTTGGATACTGAGCACACTGCCGTATATGAGCCAGGGCCCGTCGGTCAGAGCGTGAATGTAGTCCGCTCCTTCCCAGAACCGCACCACATAGAAATTATTCTCAAGGTCCACGATCTTGAATGGCCCCGTCGGTTTCCAAAGAGTCTGCAACTTAGTATGCAGTGCTTTGAAACCAATCGGGCGTCCAAACAATTTGACGATCACAGCATTCTCCCATGGCTTATCCAGACGAGCCTTGAATGGTTCGGATAGTTCTAGGTTAGCCACGCCGTTCGTGTGAGAAACAAATAAATCTCCATCTTCAAACTCGGCTTCGCCTTCGACTTCCCAAGGATCCTCCTGGTAAAGAGGATTTTCCCCGGTAAAGAGTGAGTCTCGGTAGGATGGACGTTCATCCTGCTTGGAGGCATCGGTATCCACACCTCCTAGAGCGTTGGCCAGCGGGGGTGGTGGTGGCATGCGGGGGAAGTCAGTGGATACTGACTCGGAGAGAGGAGGTGGTGCCGCCGTTTGTGTCGGTGGGGCGCGAGTGTCCTCATCCATGGCTGCCATGGAAGACTCCTCTGCCCGCAAGGAGGTACTGATGGGGAGACTGGTTGCTGCCGGGAGAGGGGGGGCTGGCTGCTGCAGCTTCACCCGAGGGGGGGGTGACAGTCGTCGGTCGCCGGTGGTGGGGGGAGCAGCTCCACGATCTCGCGATCGGGAGCGGCTCCGTTGGACAGGGCTTCTGACGAGGGCCTGGTGGCGGGCAGCGTGGGAGTCGTTGGCGCCATCGGTCTCGCCACCCTCCGGTGGCCCGTCCATGGCAGCGACGATCGGCTGAGGTGTGATAGGGGTTGGCACGCGCGCCGGAGGCGCGGCGCGTGGGGGCTCGCTCGTCTGCAACTTCGGGCTTTGTCTGTGAGATCGTGGCGGTGGAGGCTCAGGGGAGAGGTTTGGTGGCGAGGCGTCGCACAGGGAGGTGATTATCTCCCCATGTCGAGCTTGGCTTCGCCGGAGATGGGGGTGGAGACGGGAAATGGTTGTTTCTTTTTTGTTTTTTCTTACTGTGTACTGTTCACTCACGGAGAGAAATTTAAGTGTTCCAGAAGGATAGAAACTTTAACTACTTTTTATTTCTTTGGCGGAATAATGTTTGATGTTCATTGATAACCCCAAATAAGTCATGCACACTTAATAGCTGGACAAATTATTGAACCCTAATGCATCCTTCCTGCTTTTTGGGCTACTTTTTACCAGGTAACCTATCTCTACCGTTTCACTTTCTACTTTTTACATGCTGGTTAACATTATGTTACACCTCTTCACCATTGGATTTTGGGAAATAAAAAATCATGACAATCTGACACACAACATTTAAATCCATTCCTACTTTCTGCATTTTGGCCGTATTGTTCCTTATTAAATTTTATTTCCTATTAGGCGATGCTGTTGTTCCTATAAGCCATTACTGCCCCGTTTCACAAAGATGCAATGTTTTTGCACCAAGGACAATATGGGCAGAGTCTGAATTGGAATTAAAGAAAAGCTATCATAGTGCATTTAAAGAAAGAATAAATTCCAACTGACAATATTAATAAAAAATCTTATCTGGAGGTAGCAACATTATTCAGAAGTAGTAGGATTTTTGGAGCTTATGTAGTTAAGTTGGATTGGTTGTGTCAGGAGGAGGCAGCAAAGGGAGAATGCAGAAAGCAAAAACAAAGAGGCATAGCATAAGTGTGTTTGTATAAGTGAACCTGTACAATGGCAACGTGTAATAGCGATCCTTTAAGACCAACAGCAATAGAAGCGGCTGCCATGACAGCTGGACCTGTAAGGAATCTCACAGCCATTGCAAAAGCTGCAATAGAATTTCCACATGCTATGATCCTCGGTTGCAAAGCCATGAACAGACCTGTCATTCACATCAAAGGCAAAATAAAGCATGCCCATTAAACACCATCAACCAATATTTGTCCCTTGTCAGACAAAAATTTTTTATTGATAGACCTTTCATCATCACTATACTACCACCACCACCACCACCACCCACAACCCATCACCGCAAACTTGGCAAAAAGTGAAAAGATTGTTTTGCACAGAGTGAAAGAGAGAAAAAAAAAGAAAAAAGAAAACTGAAATACCCTTCTCCCCCTCTCTCAATCCAACCCAACAACATTATCATCCCCACACTGTTCTGCTAACTTTTCATCCGCAGTTTGCTTGCTTTGTTGGAACATTAATAATGATAAAGGAACAGAGAATCTGAAAAGATTTACTTAAAAGAAAAAAAAAGCAACATATAATTTGCGAGCGTGGAAGAGGTCTTTGCAATTTATAACCAAAGCAGAGAGAGGGAGCGCAATATACTGACCAAGACTGAACATGGCCATGCCAAGCCCTGCATCTGACAGGATGGAAATGGACTTTGCTATAATGGCAGGCATTTCTAAATGCCACCTGCAATAACCCATCAATAAGAAAAAAAATCCCACATTAATATCCAATATCACTAAACTTTTTTTTTTCCTGGAAAACAGGTAAGGAAAGGACACAATACCAAGGAACTATAAAATTGATCCTATACCGTATATACATAATCTACGGCTACTATTATTACTATCAGTACTACCCTAGTACTCCAAAACACAAGAGGGGGGCCTTAATTAATGCATTCGGCGTTTCACTGTAGCTACAAGGGAACAGGTATGTCAGTGTAGTACCTATAGGAAACAAGTGCCCAAGTGAGGCCAATTAGGCTGGAGTATGTGTTGGGATTCCTGATGAGCTTTCTCCAGACCATGATGAGTATAAGCCTTGTCATGACATTTGCAGGAGGCATGGTTTTGGGTTTCCCATCACCCATTTTCTCACTGTCATGGTTGTTCATTTCTCTCTCCATTCCCCTATTCCCAAAGCTAAAATCATCCCTTTCCAGATATTCCTGATTATCTGGGTGCCCCTCAACTGAGAAGAAGAAGAAGAAGTTCCAAAACACAACATTAACACCAGTAAACCAACCAACCACATAAGTAAATCATATCATAGTACTATCTCAAGAAAAGCAAAGGCCAAGTATCATAATGTAACAAGTTCATTAAAACCAAAACTATTTCACAAACTAAACTAAAGATAAGAAAGTAATCACCTTTTCCTGGAGAAACAGCCAATCTAACATCTTTCTGGTCATGGGCACCATAATCGTGGCTACCGAACACATCCGAGACAGGAGAAGCACTAGAACTCCAAACAAACATATGAAGATCCTTGCCACCTTCCTCGCCGCCTTTGGTGGCCTGACCATTAGGCCTCTTTGCACCCGCATTTGCAGCGGCAGCAGCAGCACCTGCAGGAACACCTCCCTTAGACCCACTAGGCGAGAACATCCCCGGGTTAGGCGCCGGATAGTGGGTTGCACCGCCGCCTTGCCCGCCGTGGTAATGATACCTGGGCTTATTGCTACCCGCCCCGCCGCCTTCCTCCTCGTAGTTGGACGGCCTCGGGGTGGGGCCCCGGGAGGCGGACATGCCGTACACGTCATTAGCGCCGAAGTTGGAGTTCCGGCCGGCGGCCATCATGGAGTAGAAGTCGGTGTGGTTGAAGCTGGAGCCTCTGGGTGTAGGGTTCCTCGAGGATTGCAGGGAGTATATCTCTGCATTGGTTAGATTGGAGGGTCTTGGTGTGGTGGAAGAAAGGCCCTGAGATCTTCTCGAGAAAATATCTGACCTTGAAGCATTGGATTTCCTGACAGTGACATGTAACTTCCCATCTTCTTTGATCTCGGCTTCGGTTTCAAGTGGCTGTCTTCCGTCGAGGGACATGATGTCGGAATCGACGTGGATGGACACGATGGAGCCAGCTGTGTCCGGGAATTGCTCAGAGATGAGTAGCTTGGCTCCTCTATATTCGAACATGAAAAGCATCAAGGTGTACCAGATAATGGACTGGAGGACGACTATTTGCACCATTAAACTACCGGAGAATTCACCGTACATTCCTTTAAGCAAAGGGATGCCCATGACAAGGGTGTTCGGGAGGGTGGAGAGGGAGAAGAGCGTTATGGACCATTCAAGACAGCCTCTTTTGCTAACGTTGGCCCAGACTGCGAGGACCCCGAGGACTATGATCTTCTGGAGAGTGTCTGCGGCGATGAAGCGGATGTTCATGGTGTAAGGGTTGTTGATGGATATGAAGTGGAAGGAGAGGAGAGGGACCGCAAAGAGAGCAACAAAGCGGTTGATGCCTGAGCACTGATCAGGGGAGAAGATCTTCCACCACTTCACCGAGCCATAGGCGAGAATCATGGCCACGTAAAGTGGAACCACAGCGGTCATTACATGGTAGAAATCTAGTAGGGTGATCATGTTTGTGTTATGTTATGTGATGATGTTACCTTAACTTGAATCAGCCAAGAAACGGGGAGGGTTAGAGGAGGAAGAAGAAGAAGGAGAGAAGGGAGGAGGAGGAGGAGGAGGAGGAAGAATGGAATGGTAGTAGTGGTAGTGATGATTAGAATGGGAAAGCATGTGGGTTTTGGGGGGTTTTGGGGGTAGTGGGTAATAAACAGAATAGAGAGGGAATTCTTTTTGCACTATACAATAAACAGCTATATGCTTTGAGAGTTGCGAGCAAGCTTGCACTTGCAGTGCCCAAAGCTTGCTTTTTTATTTTCTTTGTTTTTTCCCTTTTGTTTTGAGTTGTGTTTGGATTTGAGAGATAGTGTGTGTGAGAGAGAAGATAAAAGAAGGAGAGATAGAGAGAGAGAGGGTGAGAGGGTATAGTACACTGATATTTGTATAATTAGATGTAACTTAGTAAGCTGGTACCTGGCTCTATGCCCTATGGAGTAAATGGCAGGGCAAAAAGTGTAATGGAGAAAAGCATTTTGGTTGGGAGGTGGGGTGTGTCTCCAAGTAGTACTTGTTTGGAGACTCTTTTTAAGCATTGTTTGTAGATAAACAAAAAAAAAAAAAGGCCTCTCCTCACCCTCTCTCTATTTCTCCTTTGGATTCGCTTTTTTAGACTTATGGGGTTGTAATTTGATGAGTTTATAGCCGAGATTGCATGTTTTTATTCTTTCTTTTTTCACTTTTCCTCCTTTATAAAAATGTTTCTTTTTTTTTCATGCCATTGAGAAAGATATTGCTGTTGGTACAAGGAGCATAATATTCCTAATTCACCGGTGAACTAAACATCGTTGTGCATTGGGGGGAAGTGGATCACTCCACGCGCTTGAATATGGAGCACAAGATCTTCGTTAAAAAAAAAATTAATGAAGCAAAGAGGAGGAGTAGGACAAGCGTGTGAGGAGAAAGATTGATGCCTTCACGTGGACCCTTTCTTGTCCAGTTCCTTACCCAAAAATTTTTTTACTTGGATGGTGCACAAACAAATCCAATGTAGTAGTAGTATTTTGTGAGAGTTGAGGTTCTTAGTTACAAAAAGGTTGGTCACTTTAGGGTTTTGTAGTGAAGTGTTGGGAACCCAATCTATCGTTATCTTTCGTTGGAATCACCCAATAGTAATGGAAGAAGAAGCCCATGACACTTTCTACTTGAGAAGTAATGGGCCACATCCAATGCCTCATTTCCCCTTGCCAAACTATTAATTGCTCAATGTCTACTACCACAGTAACATATTGTGATCTTCTTCTTGTTCAACTACTAATTGCTCAATTGAAGAATTTTCACGCACAATATAGATGTTAGTATGTTACTACTACTACTAGTACTATTTGGGTGGGAAATATTTCAAACTTTTCTGCCATTTTTCACACCCAGATAGGGCAGATACTTTTTGCAGAGTCTGTTCTTACTAGCTTCTTATAGTCTTAGAGTACCACGAAAAGGATTCAAAAAAGTCAGAAAGTTTTCATCTACTTTACTGCCTTAAAAGGACGCCTTTTTTCTGTGTATCGACATGTTGTTCAAGAATAGTCTTAATTAAAAATTCAAAAGTTCTTGAGAGGCATTATATTAACGTTGATCATATCTCACATTCAAGAGCAGAGCTTTAGAAAGCAATGGGTTCTTTTCTAAAAAAAAATTATAATTTCTTTAGAAAGACTGGTAGATCAGCTGGCTTGTTTCTTTTTACGCTGCATATACTGACTTTTTGTTTTGGAGCTTTGGCAGAGGAAAAAAAAGTAGTTAGCATTTGCCCACTTTACTCATTTTAATGATGTTTATCTAAATTTATTTTCATCATTAATTCATGCAAGGATCAACTTGCCAAAATATCAGAAAATAATTAACTGTATATTCTTTGGGTTACATTTTTTGACCAAACTGTACATTATCTTCTCACATCACAACAACCTTCGCGGAAACTTAATTACTTGAAGCACGAAGTCTAGAGCAAATGAGTATGAATAATAGTAAAAGTTTTACAAAGAAAAACACGTGCAATCATCACTCCCCTCTTAAAATGATTTTAACCTTAGGACGTGATCAATAAAGTGTTTATAGGTTTTGACATGTTTTGTCACAGGTTGAGACAATTTTTTTTGATCGGTGAAGAGATGTGAGAATATCATATAATGGAGGATAAAAAAAAAGAATATCATATAATGCTGGGAAAGAGAATAATGGGATTTATGGAGTTCATTGATGTTGTCTCGGGTTATTGATGATAAGGATATAGTATCACTTTCCTGGTATAGACAAATTCCATGAAGAAAAAGGAGATGATGGAATTAAAACAATTTATACTGTCAAAACATGTTACCAGAGAGATTCAATGAAACTAAACTAATTGTCTAACAATTTTGGAGAAGGGGCCCTGACACTTTTGTGTAGAATTTGCCCTCCACCCAGGGACAGCTCCACAACTTATTCCTGAAAGCAAAAAAAAAAAGATTGGACAGAAATCTCAGGAACAGCTCTGATATGATCCGCTTTCTTTATTCTATTGGTAATTCTTCTTCTCCTGGGGCTTTCAGGTCCAGTAAAGAGATTTGTTGTTCAAAAAAAAAAAAAAAGGTCCAGTAAAGAGATTCTCCTAGTACAATCCCACGTTTCTTTTTTTGACACAAACGTGAGCATAATCAATTTATCACCGTATAATGGTTGTCTTAGACAGATTTCCTCTGCTTTTGCAGATTCAGTGTAGTAGCCCCTATACTTCTGTTGACCCCACAACCACAAGTAAAGCAAAACATGGAAACCAATAAGTAGTAACTCCTTGCTGATGTTGCTATGCAAGCCCAGTTTCCTGTATCATGTATTTATTCAACAAAAAAAGGCTACATAATTTGTAGAATAGTGAAATCATATCAGTTTGACTGAAATCTCCAGTATTACGAATGCATAGTAAATTTTTTTCCTTCCATGGCAGATTATTCGTACACACTACACAGTGAACTAATTACAGGCATGATTACTTAAAGACCCAAGAAAAGAGGAGCCAAAATTCTTTTATTTGTGTTATATATATTCACTTATGAGAAATTTCCTTTTGGTCAACTTGGAAACGGGTTTTGTTCATCATAGCACTATGAAACTTTGCAATTGTTGTCATTAACGAATAGAAGCAAACTAACTCGTGTACCATTGCTGTTGGATAAAGAATTTTCAGTTAACTATATATGGAGTAATGCCTAAGAATTACTATGAGACTGGTTTGGGGAAACAATAAACTGAAATGGCTGGGAAACTTCCTCTGTTCTTGCATATACTAGTAGTATACATTATATATATAACTACATGGCAGAAGTGACAAAAACACAGAAGCATGCGTTGATGTCAATGATGAAAGGAGTGAGGGGTGGTGGTGGTGGGCTAAGAATGAGAGCAAAATTGGGACACAGATTATAGCGTGTCAGTCTCCCAACTAGCTTTGAAATTCAAAACACCAAACACTATGCTTAATTGCACGCACTGCAATATGGGTTATGCTCTCTATAAGAGTGTAAAAGGGCATGTATTGGATTATTTTAACACCAGTGCCCTATTGTTTTGTGTCTTATCTCTTGATAATCACCACAGAATACACTTGGATTTCTAAAAAGATTTGTCTCGCTCGTTATACTATTATCTCTTCCTTGGAGTGGAAAAATTGCCAAGCTTGGAATTGCCAAATGAATGCAGTTAAATTGTAGTAGTACTAATATCATTACTATTAAAATATGATGCTAATACGACAGGGTTTTGCCAAATCATATGGAATGAATCTGGCGGTAATGGCACCCAAAACATGGAGTACTAGTATATTTTTAACTAAGTGATAAGATTCAATTCAAACTATTTGGTGTGTCAATATCTACACCTGTTGAGATTTTGTTCGATCTGGGTTTCAAAAAAGATTACTAATATTCACATATCCAGACAGTTTCAGCAGATAAACTTGATTGTTTTTAGTGCAACATTTGTAAAAAGTGTTTGGACTTTGAGGTGGGATTTACAACCTAGAGATTGAGGATTAATAGCATGCATGCGATTTTGGTAAAAGCACCTTTTCTTTGGCTCTTTCCTTCTAGTTTCTTACCCGTGGCGGTGAGAGTTGGGACTTAATCCCATTAGTTTGCTTAATTATTGTGCATCATCCTTTAGAGCAACTTTGAGTGTGACACTTGGTGAACATTTTTAACCATCATCATAGGTTCATCCATACTTAAGCCTGCATTGACCAAGCTTTACTTGATTCCAAACGCCTCCATGAGAACTATTCGCTTGCTAATGTTTCTATCTTTAAAAAGACCAAAGAAATTCTCCAAATCCTGTATTGGTGAATTCAAGTGTCATGGACAATGAAGCCAAAGGGAAAGAGTTGGACAAGAAAGATGCTACATTCTTTGGCAGCTAATTAGACAGACAAAGAGGCAAAAGCACACATCCATCCAGCAGACTGAATAAAATCTGCAACACACATGTTCAAGCTGAATGGGCTGCCCATCTCTTTAATACTACACGGAACAAATTTATTTTATTTTTTTCCATAAAAATAATTGGGTTAACAAAAGCAGCAACTAAGATCATAAAGTTCCTTTAATGTGTTTGCACAGGTAGTAGTAGTAGTAGTATTGTTTACTTCTCGATAGCCGGCAAAAGTTACTTGCTTTGTTGGAGAATGGGACATTTTTCTGTGAGGATTCGCATAGAATTTCAGGAATGCATCCAGTATTGACTTTTGCTTGGGAATTAGGAAGAGAACGCGGCTGAGTGATGGATAATTTAAATTAAAACCATCTAGTGGGTTTCATAAGTGCTGCTACTAACTACAGATATCCTATTTCATAAAGTATAAGAATATACACGTGTGTTAGAGTTATTCGTGAAAGCACTCGAATTAGACAAAATTGTACAATATTTTTTGTGAGGGTTCATCACTACTAGTACTTCTTTAGCTTCTTGTGCTAGTTGATGTAAAATTTTCACTTATTTTGTAGTAAATTCTTTCGTTAGTTCTTGAAACTGGAACCAGCTAAGAAATTATAATTTCAAAGCATTGAAGGGCTTTCCAATGAAGCAAATGACCAATCCAATCCTTTTAAAGAAGACTCAAGAAATATAGTAACAACTAACAACAAACAGATTACTATAACAAACAAATTTGAAGTGAAAGAAGTAATAAAAATCAATGGTTTGGGCCGAAATCTTGTTGAAGTCGAGTCCAACTCCTCAAGATATTAGAGGCTCAACTGTTAAAAGCAATGTCAATGGATGCAATGCAGTGTTCCAACTAGGACTGGTGTCTAGATTGGGCTTGAACAAAGTTAAGGCCCAAAAAGAGTATGGTCATGACACTCATCAGTGACTAAAATTTTTACTCAATAAACTCTGTTGGATATAAGAGCCTGCTAACACCAAGAGAACCAAGAGAAGCAGTAAGAGAAATTTCCAGAAAATGATGGCAAAGAGCCAGCCATCTAGTATTAACTGAAGAGTTACATGAAACCGGAAAAGAACCCAAAACTGTTCCATCCTGTATAAAGAGCCTTAAGTTTAATGCTAGGCAAATTCAAAGAACATATATGGTCGTTTAATAGACAGACCAAACACATCTATGAACAAAACAAAGCCCACCCTGAAACTGGCTGAATCAAAGAGGTGGCGGAAATCATAAAGCAGGCCATTTTCCAAAAGTATATGAAATTCAGTAGATGGATGGAGGAGGAGGACACCCTCTCGATCGTGACCTTTTTATAAACCCTTGGAGCCGGGAAGGTCAATCCATTGCAGCTGAATTTCCACTTCACCACATTCGACATTCCTTAATCTAAGGCACATATCTTGAACAATCTTGCCCTCAGTGTTGTAGGTGATGCAGCTCTCCTCAGACAAGCAGTTCTGCCTGCCGGGAACCTCTCTTGTGATTATGGTGCCGCTTGGAAGGGGTGTCAAGTGCATACGTAAGGCTTCAATGAATGCTTTGATATCAAACTCGGCGTCTCCCATTTTGTCATCCTTGCTAAATGTGTCATGGTCATACACAGTCTGCAATGCAATCACAGAGTTAATGCAGAATAGTTAGTAAGAGACCAAGAGAGACAGCTGCATGTCATGAGAAGGAGCTGCTTTTGCATGTTAATGAAAGGGGACTAAAGACGTACAGGACTAATACTACTAACACACAAATGAGAAAAGATTTAAGCTTAGGAAGCAGCATGGTAGACAAGAACCAGGTGCTGATAACAAACATTGCCAGGCATTATAGACTAGAGAGTGATGTAAGAAATGGTCGAGAATATAAGGCGAAAACTCAACCATTCCTTGCACGGACTTGTTTGTTGATGAGAAAAGTTCAATCCAAAAAGTAGTATTCATCTAAGTGAGGCATAATTTTAGCGCAAAAGCCAAATTTCCTTCAAGCATCCAACAGAAAGGTTTACTGTTTGTACACAAAACAAAAATTGAAATGCAAGGTACCTTTTTGTACACAAAACAAAAATTGAAATGCAAAGTACCTTTTTGTACACAAAACAAAAATTGAAATGCAAAGAGAGACTGGAATGTTGGAACATTTAGTAATGGCTTGTAAAGATTGAAATCTACCAAGTGTTAGCAGATCATAAATTTATTCTTTTTTTTTTTTTCCTGGGCATTTCACTTCGAGCCAATATCAAGTGCTATACCAATCCAAAAAGCAATTATCTAACTAGAACACACATTGCCTGATTTATGTGTTGAGATAGGCATCTTGGAAAGAATAGGCTATCTTATTACAATTTTACCTAAAGTGGTCATACAGAGCCACACAAAAGGATTTTTCAACGGTTTTAGCAGTGATAGTTTCATAAGGAAACGATGGACCAAAAACAACAAGATCAAGTTTTCAATATATGCACAAACTCAAACTTTCTCACATATGTCTATAGAAATTGAGAATATAGGTTCTCTTAAACACGGAAAGTTATTAGCAGCACTGCTTTTCTTGTAGAGTAATATTTCAAACAAGTTGCAGACTAGGAAGCATTCATAGCAGCACTATAACAGGATATATAATAGATACCCTCCTGATATGGCTGTTCTGTTCTACTCTGGTAAGAAGTTTAAAGAAACTCACCAGCTTGATTGTCTGATCAGGATCCGTAATAGAAAGAGTTAGATCTTCGTTCCACTCAGGATTAACATCCTTCTTAATAACACGAGTTTTCAGCCTCTGCATCGATTGATTGCATAGCACAAGATTAGACATGAACTACATCTCAAATGAACATAGAAGATTAGGCCATGAGCAAGAAAACTCAAGTTGGCGTTTGAAAATGCAGAGAGAATTAAACAGAGCAAAACACGCGTGGATTATTAGAAGTTTTAAGGGAATTAATTACTGTGCCGGTATAAACAAAGACATAAAAGAAAAAAGCTAAGCAAAAACAACAGGAAAACTCCAGTCCAGGGTGGCAGTTTCTTTTCAAGAACAAGAAAGAAAGATTTTATTACAAAGAACCCACCAGAGCAGTGACAATGGCAGGATCATTTGTTTTGTCTTTTTGTTGTAGTAATTGGTTTCAAAGACTAAAACTGAATAGAAATATAATAAAAGATTATTATATATATGATATACCTGTTTGCCCATCTTGACAACGCAGTAAGGATCGCTGCTAAGGACGTCGCGGACGGCGAGGTTAACGCCGCGCAACACCCGAATACGGAGCAGGCCCAAGATGCTGTCCATCAGCGATGGAGTTTTTGGCGAATCCGAGGTCATCTTGTTCTTCTTCTCCTTCTTCTTCTTCTTATTCTTCTTGTTGGTGTTCTTGATCTCCCTCTCCCTCTCTTTTTCTTTTTTATTTATAAGCGTAAACACGCGGGGACGAAACACGACAGAAATCATAAAAACAGAGTATGTATTAGTAACTGGTGGTGGTATAAATTACATTTAAAAAAACGAAAAAAATTGACACAAAGGTATATGGGACCCAACCTGGGCTTTTATTTCTTTTTTTTTTGGGTTAGTTGTTGTTTTTTTTTTCTTTTTTTTTTCTTGTTGTTATTTCTTTTCCTTTTTTTTGTTCTGTTATGACAACGATTCTGGGTTTTTGCTACCTTCTTTCGATTTTTTTTGTTTTTTTTTTTTTTCTGGGGGTTAGGTTGAGGAGAGGGAGATCAACATGAAGTTTAGGATTTGCTGTGGGTATTTCAGGAAGGAGGGTGACCGGGAGACTCGGTGAACAATAGAGGAAATAGTTAGTTTTTAGTGGTGGAGAATTATTGGTTTGGAAAAATACAAAGAAAGGAGATAAGCTTTTGTGGGTCATTTTTTTTGGAGGGCGTTGACTTGGACAAATTTCCCGCTGATGACGGGGATGATTTGCAATACTAATATTTAATTACTAGACTAATGGGGATAGATCATCGATGTATCCTCCTATCCTATGTTTTTTTTGTCCGATTTCCTAATCCTCCGGCGACCAATTATGGATGGATAATCCACTTGTCGATTTATCAAACTTTTTTCTTAATTCTAATTGCCGCCATGAAATCAATATATGATGCCACTTTTTCTCTCAAAAAAAATATATGAAGCCACTTATCGATTCTGGACTATTAGGAAATGTTTTTGAGTTTTTTGGGAGTTTATTTTCCAATTTGTTATGATTTTTCGGGGATATTATCCTTTTGTTGCTTACTTGGTACAAATTAAGGATACCGCGTCTTGATTTTGGAACCAAATCCATGCGCAATCACGAAGGAGTTGGTAGGACTCTTAAACAAACAAACACATAAAAGGAAATGATGGGATCTTTGCCAGTTAGTGAATCATTGGAATGTACTTATTCTACAAGGAAAACAGGAAGATGAGCATTTTTTTCCCCCTTTCTTTTCCCTCTTTAAAAAGGTTAAAACTTAAAAGCAAGATGGTGAATATGAATTTAAAACCCAGCCAATGATTGCCCCCAAAATTATGGCATTGGAAATGGTCCAGCTTCTTCAGCTCTTTTACTTTTGTGGTTCGTGAGTACACTTGTTATTATTGCTTCGATGCAATACATTTCATGCAAACATGCACACCACATCCCATATGTATATGAGATCGTCTAGAGAGTTCCTTCTCTCTTTTATTTTTTTCTCTTTTTTTGGACTGAGACCGGGAGATATTATATTACTGATACCCAAAATGGTACTTTCATGAGCTGGACAACGTTGTCATAAGAAGTCACACTACCTATTATCTCATGCGATATGTACACGTCTTATAGTTTTACATGTGTCTTATCTTTTTGCCGTCTAAGATTTTTCTTTATCTTGGTCTTGAGGTCAATTGACTTGCACAATAAATATAAATTCATTGTAATAACGCAACTCTCTTGAGTTATGACTTTGAATTATTATCATGAACGATCAACAGTTATACAGAATTCACAATTTAAGGGGAACAAAAAAGCAACAGCGAAACAGCAAACCAATAAGACCATCATGAATCGAATTATCGAAAACCAAATATGGGACACATAAAGAACCAAGCTTTCACTTTCGTCACCCGTCAACTTCTCATCACTTCCCTTCTAAAAGATAAAGAGAGAGCTTGGTTTGTGGATGAAAAATTTGGTTCAGCCAATCATACAAATAATTTATACAAATATCATATAAATTTTGTGAATCTATAGAAAGTATTGGCCAATGCCAAGTCGCGATCATTGGATCAAGAAAAGTTGCAGTCTTATCTTGCGCATCATGAAATTATCGTTATTGATAAAAAAAGTTACGGTGAGAAAAAGATTTTTTTTTGGTTTCCCTTGTTATAGTGGTCCCAATTACCCATGCTTTGAAAGTTCAAACAAGGACCAGCCATCCCTTAAGAAACTAGCCCTGGCCCATTTTGCCCATAAGGAATTCATCAATGGCTCATGGACTAGAGAACCTCAGGCCCAAATCAAGAGCCGATGTACTAATCATCAAAACGACGCTGTTGAGTAAACCCCTACGCCTCCCAGAAAGCTCTACTCTTCCCGCCTGTTTTTTCACACTATCCCCCCCCATAAGGGCCCCAACAACTAACAGCAACAAAAATGGGCACACAACAAACCCCATGGGAAGAAGCCCTTGATCTTGGCGACGGCGACGACGACGACGACGACGACAACGACGACAACTCGTCTGCATCCCTTCTCCTCCCTCCCCGTCCTCTCAAGCGCCAGCGTGCTTTCCAAAACCCCACTCCCTCCTCCGGCTCTGCCGCCGCCGCTGCCAAAGAACCTTCTCTCTCTCAGCCATTTCTCCGCCGCTGCCATTCTCTCCTCTCCCAATCCTCCCCGAACCCACCACGAACCACCCAAATCAATCTCGTCTCCCAACCCAATCCCCATCTAAACAATTCCTCCTCTGTCCCATCCATCCCCGGGCCAGCAGGCACAGTGCAAGCCGCCATTCTCCGCCGCAAGAACCAAACCAACGGCGGTTTGATGGGTTTTGTCGAAGATGAAGTCGTCCTCCCTACTCAGGAGTACATAAGGAGGGCTGTTGAGGACGGTGGCAGCGCCGTTGACGATGATTTTGCCCGCGATCCCTGGCTCTCCGCTGTGGATTTTGTTCGTAGAGAAGGTTCTTGCTCGTCTTGTGTCTTCAGGGTTTTTTTTTTTGTTTTTAATTGAGAATTGGGTTTTGAGTTATTGTTTTTTCGTTTGTTGTTTGTGTGATTAGGTCTGGTGGTGGATGGAGATGGAGCAATTGGGGTTCCTTTGAGCTCTATAAGGAGTGGAGCTGTGGTGGACAAGGTGGCTCAGGTATGGTACTTCTGGTTCCAAAGACCTCAACTCACTCAATAGTAACATTTGGGGATTCAATTCTTGTTTATCACTCAAAATGGCCTGTGGTTAGTGTTCTCTACTGGCTGATTTACTCCTGCCATACATTGTTTTATATCGTCTTATTAGGTTGTTGCTATTGTTAAATCCTGCACCCCAAATGGTCTTGGTGATATGATGGTGACTTTAAAGGTACATTTGTTTGAATCTAATGCGGAATTCATATTCATATCTTGTTATGCCCTTTCTAGAATAGTGCTGTGGGTGCTAACTGAGGTGGTTATCTCCTGGTTTAGGATCCTACTGGTAGTATAGATGCTAGCATTCATCGCAGAGTCCTCACTGAGATGGACTGTGGTAAGGACATATCTGTTGGAGCTGCAATAATTGTCCAAAAGGTTTGTATTCTAGTCCGGAGAAGCGATTTGTCCATAGCTACGTGTTTGTTCATGGTTTTGATTGGAAAGAGCAACATGGGGAGGAAAGACGCATTCTATGAGGCTGTTTAGCCTGTTCCAGTGACTGACTGCTAGGTCTTATTTTCAGGTTTCTGTTTTTTCCCCCTCACGCTCCAGGCATTACCTCAACATAACACAAAGCAATGTAGTCATGGTAACCCCTCAATTTTTTTGTTTTATTTATGATCCTGCCTAATTATCACTGTTGCTATAGCCACGTCCAAGTTGAGGATGGAGGAAATTTTACTTGATTGTTCATTACCATTTATGTGTTGCATCTGTTGATATACTCGGTATGAAAACCCCGAAATGATAGTCATCAAAAAAGAAAGAAAACCTTGAAATGATACTATGAGGTTAAACATTATTTCACTTTTAAACTTGAACTAGATGACGTATGTTGATTACTTGATTTCTATATGTGGTTGTTAGCACCTAAAATACAACTTTTGTGGCAGGTCATCTCTCAGGATGGCAAAGCTCCAATGAAACTGACTTCTACTGCATCAAAAGTAAAAAATGCTGCTGCTCCAGGTTCTCTCAGGAGACTGTCCTTTCGTTCTCCCTTACCTTTTATACTCCCGAAAAGACTTGTTTCTGTTGCTACTTTTGGCATCTCTAGAAGATTCTGTAATATATTGGTGTTGCATTCTTAACGGCCAATTGGAACTGCCTATTAATTTCCTTTTATTACTGCAGAACTTTTTGACAAATCACGGATGACCCAGAAAGAACTCTCTTTGTCAGAAGGAAGAACCGAGGGAATAATGAATAGTCTGAGACAAAATGCTAGTATGACAGCCAGTGCACGTATAATCGAACAGTTGCGGGGTGAAACGGAAAAAAGAGATAGCTCCCACTCTTCTGGAGTCCAGAGAAATAAAAATGCTGCATCAGGTAAGGAACATTTGGTAGTGAGCCACGATGTGGCAAATGCAACTCAAGTGAATGCTGCAACGGGCACTGATGATAACAACAATGTAGCCGAGGCACATAACGGACAAAACCCTCAGAATCAAGCAGCAAGACGTAATATAACGAAAGATGCCTACAGTTTTAGCGGTTCCATGAGCTCGATTGATGAGTCTAAGCAGCCGGAAAATCGCTGTAATAATGAAGTAAAGAATACACAGCCACCAACCTCAAGAGCGTCGCTCCCGCAGTGGACAGATGAACAATTGGAAGAGCTTTTTGCATTTGATTGACTGGCTCTTTATGCGAATGTTTTTTCTTTTGCGTGGAGCTATCAGATTTTGAAGTGTAAAGATGGATGGCATTTATAGTATATGTATATTTCGGCCTTTGCTAAGCTGCTTTCCTTCCCATCAAATTCGCACTTTTGGATGTAGCTAGAAAGTTTAGAACAACGTAATTGTGGAAGCTTCTTCCTGCACCATTCATTATAAGGCTGCCGTAGCGGCTTCCAATCAGCGTGAAGCTGTTGCAGTCTCAAAGAGAAAAGGGTCATTTATCTCTGTTCATGGAAAATAGTTGAGTACCGTAGCCACCAACATAGGAAAGTGTAACAATCAAGAAACATTAGCAAAAAATAGAGTTTGAATTCTTTTCAAGCGTTTTGCTGAACAGAGGCTCGCGCAGTCATGATGAAAATTTCAAGTCTGGTAATTTGCAAACGACATAATATTAAAGATAGCACCAGAAGCCCCAAAATGAAATCAACTCTGCTTTCTTCCCTTGTATAAAAAGAATGTCATGAACATTGGATAATCTTAAATAAAATGAAATACAGGGGCATGCGATTAGAATGATGAGAAAGTTTTTCCCTTTTAGTTATTTAGCAGCTGTAGTTGAAAAGTAAACAACTCTTAAGCACTCCACCTCAAAGCTAGAATTACAACCTCGTCGCAAAAATATATGAACAAACAAAATTGGACCATACTTAACAAGGTCTAATAACACTACCTAGAGTTGTTACCAGATGAAACAACAAAATCTCCTCAGACCTCTACACCCCCACAGATAAATTTTGCGCATCATCAAAAGTTGCAAGCACTGTCCTCTGAGTTCTTGTGTGGATATCAACTGTTGCATTGGGCTCTCTGCAGCAGAGAAACCAACAAAGCTTTGACATGTGAAGTCGAAGGCATCTTTGCCCTTCACACGAAGCTTGCTTTTGCTTCAAGTGCCTATTGGAAAAGCTTTCTTAATCTCTCAGCAGAAACCGATGCACGTTTGTTTGTTGGCTCTAGAACCAGGGCATATTTGAAATCTGCAGGTTTTACAAAATGATTATGCCACCAATCTACATGGCATCTTTCCAATTCATGTGTTTTATTTTTTAAAACCAGAGAGCAACTCATAGGCAGAACGACAAGATTAATCTATCCCAATATCAGGCAAGAGCGAAAAAATTTACACAATAACTGACCTTCAACTGCTTCCTTGTATAAACCAAGCATCTCTCTTGCTGTGCCTCTTCGCAAATGGGCTTTCACATTCTGTAAGAACAAAAATCACAATCAGCTGGCAGTCTAGGCATATGAGACATAAAACTGCAAACGACAAACATGATCTGTCCACACACACACACGTCAACACTCTAGGCCAAGGAAGTAACAGCCTCTAGAAACAGATGGAATCCAAAACTCCTCAAATTGCTACTAGATAACTCGTTTAGAAAGGAGATAAACCCAATAAGAATTGAATGAGGAATAATCTTTAACCACCAAATTTCTGCAAACTAGTAACATGATGATATGTACCATGTACTTAGGGGGGGGCAATTGGTTAGCAACCACGTGACCCCTGCCCCTACCGAGGGATAATAATGATGCATGCACCATTCTTATCATCTAGAGTTCTCACCAACATTCAATGGAGACATAAACAGACTCATAAGACACTCATCAAAACATTAGGAAAATCAGCAAGCTTCCATGACATGTCATTCACTAAGCACAACTCTTTCAACTCTGCAAATCAGCTTTTGACATATCTGACATCAACAAATATGCCAACCCACCTTTTTATCGATGCTGATAGCCTTGGTACAATCAGCTTCAGCCTGGATGAAGCTGCACAAAGAAGGAAATAAATCAAGCTCAAGTATGCAGGAAAATAGAAATGCATAACAATTTCTGACAGGAACAGACCTTCCAAGTTCAAGATATGCTGCTGCCCTGTTACTATAGTATGTTGCGTTCTTGCCATTAAGTTTGATAGCTTCTGTGTAATAACCAATTGCCTTCTGCCACTGCTTCTCTTTATAAGCATCATTGCCCTGTAATTTATAGATAACAAAAATGGTACACTAAGCAAAATGTCTCGTAACCCCATCAGTCTATGAAAATGTACAACTATACATCTCCCACATTAAAAATCTTTCAACTTAACTGAAGTGTCATTAATTTCTACCACTGTAATGTACATGGCTTGAGAAGTAGCATCAAAATCAGCCAAAACAAAAATTGCCATTTTAAGTATAAGTTGAAATCCCACTAGATAGTTTTTGATGATTTGAAAAGAGAGAAATAATAGAATTTAGATCCTGTACCTTTACTTTTGCCATCTCAGCATAATTTTGCTGGCTGTCAGTACTACGTGATGATTTGGACTTTGCATATAACTCAGCATGCTCTTGTAAAGATGCATACATGGTCTGTACAGTATCTAGCAAAAAGCGGTCACCCCCATGCCTGGCTATTAGGGACACAGAGACAGGGCACTTGTCATAATAACCCAGTGGAACAGTGACCTGAAAAAGAGTTATATGAGGAAACGGGTATAGGAAGGGGCATAACTTTCAAGAAGAGGGAGGCAGCTCAAACATGGTGCATTTTGACAGTAAACATTGAGAAGATACACTTACTTGTACCAAACAGTTATGAGCACACTCACAAAGCATGAATGTGTAAAAAAGCGCATTTCAGAGATAGAAAGAGAGAGTACCTGGCAGCATCCTGATAGGCTAGCAATGCTTAACAGACTAAATGAGGAGGTCCTGTAGTCTTCCGATTGGATCTCCTTCGCGCCTAATTTTGGAGGAAGATAAGGAGTCGTGGGGATCACCAAAATTCCTTCATCCTGGACCAAACAAAAGGATACAATTTTTAATATGAACAAAGAAGAATATTGCTGTCTGAACAAAAATTTCAACGTATTAGCTAAATCCAGGCTTCTCATACTTTCAATAGAGTTACACTTTCCTAGAATTATTGAAGAAGAAAAATATGAAGACAGAAAAATAAATATATGATAAATACGTGGCACAAAACGAAGAGCTTATGGAAAACTTTGTATGTCTTCCGCATAATAAGTAATGACAACATAAAGAAGAACATTTCATAGCACAAAGATGAAAAGAAGAAAAAAATAAGAATATTCAAGACCCAAAGCCTTAAGAGACGAAGCAGGTAACATATCTCACCTGTTTTGCTATTTTTTGCTGGCATTATCAGTGATATAATCAAGTCATTATAACGGAAAGTCAGCAATTAGACTCTACCTTCAAAAGAGAGTTGATGGCAGAACGCATTTCATTTCTGATAGATCTGGATATTTCAATCTCTGTGTCTGACATCTCGGCTGGTTCACCAACGTGCGCTAAAATCATGGGATCAAGACTTGGCTTTGCGGAGTTAATCCATTCTCCATGATTATTTTTAAACTCATATCTGTCAAAAGTGGGTCATATCTTAAAAAAAGAACACACATGAACCTAACTTTGTTCAGTCACTTTAGACCAACATCATTCAAAGAACGTAAAGCTTCCAAAACAAACTGGATGAACAACGTATAACTAGGTGATCCAATTATACAGATTTAAAAATAAGCACCATAAGTGTATCAGCAAGACAGAGCCGCAATCTGTAGGCCCCAAAACAAGAACAACAAGTAGTGAAACAAGACTGCAGAAGATAATCTTTATCAGATTTGAAGATTCCCATAAGAGAAGTGAGCCCTCACCTATGGAGAAGCTGCATGATATTTGCGAGATATCCTATCACTGAAGCTTTTGATTCACCATTTTTCTTCTTGTTGTGGAACTCTTTCAAAGTAGGAACTTTGGAATAAATATATTCTTCAAGGATTTCATGCTTTAGTACTTGTCCTGTAGAAGTTTTATGATACATAATTTAGAGAAACACCACGACATAAGAACAACATTTTGTAAGAAGACAGCACCAATGGCAATAGGAATGATTTGCAGAAACATTCATGGCAAGAAAGGGTAAGGAAGAAGGACATACTTCCAAAATGCTTCTCAGTGGATTTAATGACCACCTGAGTAATCCTGTCAGATGGAAACTTAAGAAGTTGGAAAAAGTCATCTGCAATAATGATCTGCCTAGGACTGCGTTGAACTCCAAATGGAAGTTGCAGAAGGACATGGCCAACACGGCGTAGGGTGGCAGGGTCCTTGGCAAACCAACCTGAAGAATAGAGTGGTCCCAGAGGTTTATCACAATGAAGTATTGATAGAGCAAACATAAAGTGTGATGTTGACAAAATAAAATAAAATAAAACTAGATGCATTATCCTTTCTATTTCCTCCTTTATCAGACAATGAACATGAAACATGGTTCCTTAAATAGGCAAGCATACAGTTGCACACGTCTACAGAAACTTAAAACCAAGACATACCAACAGTGTCAAGACTCGCAGAAACAGGTAAGATTCCCAAATGAGAAACAGCACCATATGATGGTCGAAATCCCAACACACCACAAAATCCAGCAGGTACTCTCACACCACCAACAGTGTCAACACCTGTCAATGACTAATTATATCAAATGTGTGCTTCAACATCGAGGAGCTTATGTAATCTTAAAAATAAACAAATAAACAAACAAAAAAAGTTTCAAAACCTCATTGTATACATTTCCATTGACGGTAGGCCGATATAAACCACGTGGAACTTATATAACACATTGAAAGAAAGAAAGCGCTCACCAAGGGAAAAGTCAACAAGATCAGCAGCTACAGCAACGGCAGAACCACTAGATGATCCACCAGATACTCGTGCATGAGCTGCAGGATTTGTGGGTGTCTCATAATGCTTATTTTCTCCATTGATACTGAAAATTAAGGCCGCAGGAAACAACACTCAATCATTAAATACTTAAAAAGCCACCAATCCAGGAAACAAGAGAGCAGAGCAGCGATAGGCTCACATACCTGTAACCAAGTTCGTCCACAACGGTTTTCCCAATGCAAGTGGCACCGTTCTCGACAAGAGTAGAGACAACGGACGATGTGCGAGAAACCGGTTCATGCGTCCTCGCCCAGTCCGGGTGACCAAATCCTGTCACATATCCTTCAATATTGAACCTAGTAATCACACCACGAGAATTTCCCCACTTTAGGAAAAAGAGGAAAAGAAAAACCCAAATGAAAGATAAAAACTTTGGTAACCGGCTTGACTGGTAGTGAAGTAAAGTTACAGACTTTACACAGAAACTAATAAAAAAACAACAAAACTTTCCAATTCTACAAGAATTCAAATTTCTAAGAAGAAAACCAAGATTACGATGATAGAGTAGTAACTCACAGGTCGGAGACGGCGAAGGAGAGGCCGGTGAGGGGGTGGGGAGCTTTGGGAGGGGCGGGCTGAGGAGGAGGGAGGAGCTGAAGCTTCTCGACAAAGGCGCCAAAATCTTCTCTAATGGCTTTCTTCAACTTTTGGGTCATGTAGAGAATCCCGGCGAGACCCAGGCCCAGTAAGACCCACAAGTTTGCGGGATTGGATGCCATCTCCCTCCCTCTCTGTTTTATCACTTCTGTCTTCTGTTTTATCAGTTTTTGAGTCTCTGCTAAAACCCTACAAAGGGAATGAATGAATGGTTTGTGAGGGAGAAGATAAGTGGAAATAGAGGGATAGAGAAGCGGTAAATAAAAAAAAGGGAAAACCTAGAACTGGGTTCCTCTTTGGATTTTTATGTGTACGTTGTGGCGTGATCCGACGGGACGCAACCTGGAAGTTTTCGAGCTTTTTAGTTTTTATTTTTTTTCTAGATTTATTCTTTTTATTATATTCTTTGTTCAAGGGCAATAATGACAACTACATATGTACCCAAGAAAAATAATGACAACTACATAGTACCATACTATATTGTAACCCAGCCGTCAGTTTTTCAAGGTTAAGAACTATAGTCAATGGATTAATATGGAATATTTTTCATCCATCCCAAAAAAAAATATATGTATACATCTTTCATAGGAATGTGAATGGGCGTGTTTAATTATGCTTCAATAGCTCAACTGGAATTAAAGTAACAATCCAGACTTTGTGATTTTCTAAAACATTTTCACAACATTGGATTTCACTTCGGAGTTGCTATAACATTTGAAAAAAAACCAAAAAAAATAGAAGAATGGAACTAATTACAAATTTGGAATAGACGGTAGGATTCATAACTGATTACTGATTATTACAACTCAAAAGACCACTATAATAGGGATATTTGTAGTGTAAATCCCGCTCCTGAACATTGTTCATATTTCAAAACTGACAGTGGAAACTAGATGCATAATCTACGTACCCGAAAAAACGAGCTCCAAGCTGATTTTAATAACTAAGGCTGTATTTAAAGCCGACATTCATGAATGGCAAACTATTTGCTTCTGTCCACTTTCCCCCCTAGCATTTCTGTCAAGCATTATGGCTACTAACGACTAAATTTCAGTAATCTGAGATGCATAACATGACCAATAAACCACAAGCATATATGGAATCAAAGTCTACTACATGTGTATAGTTTTGCATTCGAACAAATGGAGAGAATTAATATAACAGTGCCACCATGTTCTGTAATTAATAACATTACAAATTGACCCAACAGCATCTTTTCAACCTTGGCATCATTTAAACGGACCAAACAAAATTAACCGCAACCACAATCCTTGGAACAATAGCACAATTTACATCAGGTTTCTTTATTCCGTCAAACTTTGCAATGTATTCCCGTCTATATGATAGTAAAATTTTAAGCTCCAAAAAATCAAGCGCAATCTCAGGATTCTGCAATCAATTACAAAGCAGAGGATAAAAACCATTATGCGTCTTCTGTTTCTCTTCCTATAATCTGTCATATCGTGGTGAAAGGAGCAGGAAGTACCAAAACTTAATCAAAATCACAAAACATGGCTGCTAAACTCAAGTTATGCCTTCACCCTTGCAGACTCTCCCACAGCATTTTCCATTCTGCCATACCAGTCTCCTATTCGAGTGTGCTCTACCATCTCTCTACCAGCCTGGAGATGCCGGATTGGCTTTAGCACTCCAAAGACAGCAAGATCAGCTAAATTGGGTTTTGATCCCCCTGTGGCAACAATGAAAGCCGTGAAAAAGTGAACTTTTAAACTGTGAGCACCCGATCTCAAAGCAGGTTTGCTACTTATGCTTAGGTTTAAATCACTTGCCATAGTCATCTTAGCCCGCAAAAACTGTAATTGGGTGGTACTGGAAGCCACTTTAATATTCAGGAGCTTAAAGCTTTGCCAAGAAAACTGGTATGTGAACTATTGCAACTATCGGGGAAGTGTAAGAGCCCAAATAAGCAGGTGGTTTATAGAGGTCACGATGATAGAATTTCAAACATTCATGCAATGAACACAGGCATTAACGACGTACACAGTAACAGAAATGTGCACATGGATTTAAAGTGAATTTTGGATGGCATGCATAGCAGTGCGAAAATCTAATAGCTACATACCTAGAAAATCTCGGCCATTGAGAGCTTGCACCCATGTTTCTGCAGAATCATAGAGGGCCTTACGTTCATCAGTGATATTGTA
Organism: Turnera subulata; assembly: GCA_028386065.3. Taxonomy (NCBI): domain Eukaryota; kingdom Viridiplantae; phylum Streptophyta; class Magnoliopsida; order Malpighiales; family Passifloraceae; genus Turnera; species Turnera subulata. Next base: position 81,480 of record JAKUCV010000919.1, on the reverse strand, counting down.
TTTCTTCTTCAATTTCTTGGACACAAAATACATAGCTGCAGCTCCAACATACTTTGCGGTGATTTTTTCTGTGAAGCTAAAGTTACCTGCATAGGAGAGGAAAATGCCATACCATGAACTCAAAGATCTTACAACAAGGAAAGCCACATTAATGAGCTGGAATAAGTTATCTAGAACATATAAAGCTGAAAATGAGGCGTTGAAAGCAACACCAAAGTGATGTTAGAGATTCCAACTTTGCTGTGACCTAAAATTCATTGATTTCCTTTATGCCATGAGTATAACAGGAGCCAATTTATTCGCTAGGGTAAAGAGCATGTATTATTCTACGCAAAGGGGGTATATTTTGGTTATTATCAGCACTAAAATCCAGACATAGGTTCTCTTTGCAAGATTTTAGTTTTCTGATTTTGCACAATCAACCAACTACGGAAAGAAAGTTCATATGGCAATAGAAGAAATTTTCCAATTCAGTACATATATACGATGTCTCTTACCCTATGGTTGGATCAATAAGAAAGTCCTGTGTCATTTATAATTTGCAGACAACTATTTTGTACAAGTAGTTCCATCTTTTCAACAAATATTATAATTCTTACTAACTGACATCATAAGCAGATGATTCAGATTCCTTCACAACCACCTGTCCATCATAAGCATTCGATAAACAAATAGTGACAAAGGCAAAATTAACAAACTTACCGTTAGTTGTGATGTACTCAAAGGACTCGATAGCCTCCGAAGTAGTGCGGTATATGTTTGGAGAGAGAACATGCACCAAGTGATCATCTACCCACCTACAAGGCGAAGCTACGCATCAAGGAATGGGCGAAAGAATCCCATCAATAAACCAGACTTAGCAAGACTACAGAGAACAGGAACCATACTTGCGCCACTTTTGCTCTTCATCATCACCGGACTTATCATGAACTGAGGCTGAATGACCAGCTATCTTTTTCTCCATCTCGTCGATGATAACTGCACAACCAATAGTTCATTTGTTGTTAAATCTCTGAAAACCTAGTAGATAGTTTTTTTTTTTAAAAAAAAAACAAGCACTAAACACTTGGATCAGAGAAATCAATTAAGACAGACTATGGTAAATGGAAGAACCTGAAGAATCGACAAGCTGTTCCCCATCGACCACGAGGATAGGCACCTTCTTGTAATCACTCCATTTGATCTCTTTCTTACTAAGCGGGTTCACTTCCACAACTTTGTAAGGTATATCATGGTAATCCAAAAACGCTGCAAATCCAAAATCATTCAAAAGAAAAAACCAATTTCATAAATTCAAACGACACCAACCCAGTGTTTATAGTAGCGGGAATACAAAAAAGAACGTACCTTTGACTTTATTGCAAAACGGGCAGGCCTCGTACTGGTAAAGCACGACTTCCTTAGGCACGAGCTCGTGTGGGAGCCTCTCCTTCGCGTGGACTTCTTCTCGGAGGAGTGTTGTGGAAGCAGCCAAAGAAGCCGCGGCGGCTCCGGCGATACCGAGAGAAGAGAAGCGGTTGAACCACTGGCCTCGGGACTGGGAATTTCCGCCGGTGGCGGAGGAGGAGGTGGTTGTGGAGTAGAGCGCCGCCTGAAGAAGCCGATGGGGGAGTGCGCCGGCGGAGATGGCGTCGTGGGCGGCGGCGGAGGCGGTGTTTCGGGAGAGGAGGAGAGAGGAGAGGAGAGGGGAAGCTCTTCTCATGGCTGTGGATCTGTGGGCGTGGACTGGTCGTGAGAGAGAGAGATCGGGAAGCGTGTATTGTGAGAAAAAAAAATCCTGTTTTAAAAGAAATGCGGGGTGGGGGGTTTTTAGGAGGGTTTTTGACGAGCCAGCCAAAGTCACGTGCTTTTTAGTTTCTTTATTTACTACTTCGCTTTGCGTTTGCCACGTCGTCCGTTCTAGAATGTCGTCGTCTGTATCTGCTATTTCCTCTTTTTCTTTTTTCGGTCTTTAATTTGCTGCTTCTTTTTTACCTTTTGTAGGATATGATATTATGTTTCCAGTTTATTTCTATTGTTTATTGAAATGTTCTTTCAAAAATAATGTTTTTCTTATTCTCTGCTTTTTGTTGTTTAGAAGAATACATGGTGTTTTTTTTTTCTAAAGTAAGATTGGGTGCGCACTCATTGTCTTTGTTATTAAATCATTCTTAAGTTATTATTAGGTTAAAATACCAAAAGTAGTTACGATTAATTATTAACTATTAATGAGCATCAATAGACCAAAAAAATCGGATAAACATTGATTCATGACTTATGTACATTCTTCATTTATTAACATAAAATTATTCATTTCTCAGAAAACAAAAAAAGAAGAAGACATTGAATTATTCGGAAAGAACTTTTGGCGCTTAAAGCTCAAAAGGACAATTAAATTTTATGGAAGGGAAAGAAAAATGATGCAGCACAATAACTGTGGCGAAGTATATATAATTTCAATCGAAAGAAAATACCCAAAAAAAAAAGAAATCAACAAAAGATTTAAAAAACAGAGTTTAGCACTCTGCTTATAAAAAAGTTTTAGTTTTTTTTTTCATGTAATACATCTATTCATCATTTATTTTTAAAAAATTAATTTTTTATCATTAAAGTTTGACTCATTCCAATTGTTGCACATAAGAAAAAATCTAGTAAGAAATTTTAATTCTCTTCAAAAAAAAATTAATTTTAATTCTGTAGAATTATTTTTTTGTTTTGGCAAAAAAAAAATCCAAATAAAAAGTCAAAAGGAAAAAAACATTAAAAAAAAAAAAACAAGCAACGGGGCTACAGCCCTTATCTTTTTGCCTTAGCTTGGCGGCTCTGCCCTCTGCGTTTTGGCCGGGGAAAGGCTAAAACCCTTAAGACCAAAACCCTCTCTCGCCCACCACAAAAACACACACACACTCTCTACTTTCGGCTTCCACACGCCCCTTCCAAATGTCAGCTTCAAGATATTTCCTCCAGGGCACCTCACTCTTCCGTGCCACCACCAACCCCTACAAACCCCTCCTCTCCTCAATCCCTCCCCTTCCATTCCTCTCCTCCAATCCTTTCCCTTCCTTCCCTTTCCCTGCTCGCCACCGTTCTTCCTCCTCCTCCTCTTCTGCCGCCGCCGTCACCCTCACCGCCGATGACGCCCCCGTACCCCTCCCGGAACGGCAGCCGCACCCCTGGCCGGAGTGGGTCACTTTCGTCGACAGGTTGAAGAGCAAAGGTTACTTCGCTGGTGATGCCAGTGCCGAGAGTGTTTACACTGATGTGAATCAGCTCAAGGACCCCTGTCTTAGCTTCGCTCGTGATCGATACGATGTGTTCAAGTAGTCTGTTCGTTTATTCCTCTTTACTTTTGTCTCTTTTTAAGGAAATGATAGGGAAAGTGAATTCTCCAATAGTTTTCAAGTATTGGGTTTCGTTTAAAATGTTATCTTTTTTACTGCAGGTCGCTGTCTGTGCCTGATATTCAAACAGTAGTGGAGGGTGGGTGTCCTAATCTTCTCCGCAAATCTGTTAATTCCGCGAAGAGACTGAGAGCCCACCTGAGATTAGACGAAGCAGAAGTATGTTGTTAATTTTTATAGAAGAAAGTCGCGTTCTTACTGCTGTTAAATGCTTTCAAATTTTAGTATGAGTCTTTTGTGTGCCAATGAATATTGGAGTGCTGGAACTTTGTTGTCTGATTAAAGACTTGCTCGTAGGTTTGTAGTCAATGCAACCTGCGGGGTTCTTGTGACAGAGCTTATGTGATACTGAAGGATAATGAAAGTGACGCCCGCACTGTGGACATTGTGCGTTTACTGTTAGTCTATGCACTTGATCCACTTGTTTTTTCTGGAGAGAAGTCTCCTGATAGAGGCCTTATTGAAGCTTCTGTAAGGAAGCTGCTTTCCGAGATGATTGAGTTGAGCGAGACGGAGCGCGATCCATCACTGCCAAAGCCTTCTCTTAAAGTCAGTCAGAAGGAACCACGTGTGAATTATGACAGTGATAAGCTGTCTAGAGACGTTGAAATGAAGAGAGGAGATTGGATGTGCCCCAAGTAAGTGATGATGAAATTCTTTTGATATTAATACTCTTTCTTGTTGCAGAATGGTTTGGATACTTGAATCCTTTAAGCGTGAGCTAAAACACAACATGTCTTTTTGAGAAATAAACAATCAGGTGTAAAGCTGCTATGGAACAAAGTAAATTTTAAGGTTGTCAATGGTCCAAAGTCACTTTGAGGAAAGTGTGACTCTTGAAAAATAATTGCAAGGTTCCTTAACTGCTCCATGCACTTGGTGTTTTTCATCAGATGTGCAAATGAGGTCCAAATTTCATATGCTTTGATTTTTTATCAGTAGGTGTGGCATAATTGTGAAATTACATTGTCAATAACTTCTGCAGTTTTACTGGATCCTGTGGTGGGTATAGTTTTCTACCTCTTTCGCTTTTTATTAGATTTCCAACACTGTTAATATTTGTATTCTGTCGCAGATGTGACTTTATGAACTTCGCTAGAAATTTACGATGCCTAAATTGTAATGAAGAAGGCCCAAAAAAGGTTGGTGGTGATGATGTTGTAATGAAGAAAGGGGATTGGATATGTCCCGAGTAAGTTCTCAATTTGCTTGTTTGCTTACCTGACGCTCTCATAGTCTTGTCTAGATGAAAGGAAATTACATTTAACGCGCTGGTCAAATGATAAGCAAAAACCAACTGTATATGATTCGCTTTCTGCTGTTTCGGCCCAAACTTTCACAATGGCTTGTAATTTTTATGTATATAGCATTGGCCTAGAATATGTTAGTGGTATGATTTTTGTATAGAGTGCAGCTGATTTTATTTAAGAGAGTGCAGTCTTTTCATTGTTTTGTTCTTCTTTCTGCCCTTCTTTTTTATGATCTACCATTGTTTTGATAAATTAGATTAATGTTGAGTATCTACTCTTTAAGCGGTATATTTTTCATTTTTTATACATCCTGGGTTGCTTTGATATACTTGTCATGCTTATTTTCTGGTATGTTACCATTAGAAGGAAGGATGTGATAATATGATGAGTTGCATGCAAACTTGAGTACTTAGTGGTTCACATATCGGTGAATCTCATCCAATTTGCGTCTCCCTGGTTTGCTAATCCAATAGGGTAGACAATTATATTATCGCCAAAGTGACAGATGGCCCATCCTTTCAACATCATAAACGTTTGCATCTCTACTTTTCTGTTTTATCACTGATCCAGCCTGCCATTTCTGTTGCAGGTGCAGTTTCATGAATTTTAGTAGAAATTTTAAATGCCTAAAGTGCAAAGCGGAGGGCCCTCTGAGAGCAGGTGTAAATGATCAAGAAATGAAGAAAGGAGATTGGAATTGTTCAAAGTAAGTTTTCTGTCCTTTATCCTTCCTGGTGGCATGCAAGACATTTTTCATCTGAGGAAGTTGGCTACTTGTTCACAGTGATAGTAAGTAATTACATGATCTGCTGCACTTGTAGAAATATAGGGCTGAGATTTCCCTCTTCATATATGTGTTTAAATGTCAAATCAATGCAGGGTGAATAATTTCTTGTTGTGCGCTAATTTATTAAAATATCCAACATCTTATTGTCAACAGACTTTTCACTATTGGAATCTGTTTTGCATACTTTGACTGCATGCACCAACACTGCATACTTAAAATGATTCAGTTGATGGTAATGGTATATCCTCGTGCTAGTGTGCAATCTGTGTAGTTCACTGTACATTACTGTGACCAAGTGGAAAGAATATATATTAACAATGAATAATGATGGCCATCCTCTGTAGTTCGTTTCTTCTTTTCTCCTAAAGTTTCTACACACAGCTTTTAATCTTTGCCTGCGTTTTTTTTTTATTATGCATTTCGTTCATTTTATGTGGAATGGTTCTAGCGACACAATTCTTTGTCATCACTTGGCTTCTTTATTCAGGTGTGGGTTCATGAATTTTGCAAACAAGAAGGCGTGCTTGCGTTGCCGAGAGACACGGCCCAAGAGGGAGCTACTGCCTGGGGATTGGGAATGCCCAAAGTGCGCTTTTCTCCATCTTACTTTGTCGAAGTTTTACTTTAAGCGCTCTCTCTCCATCTGTTGAGATTTCTGCTCATAGCAAACAGTGATACACTCTGTTTAACATGCCTGATTGCTTTGCCAATTCTCCAGGTGTGACTATTTGAATTATAGTAGAAATGCAGCCTGTAAGAAGTGCAATGAGGAGCGCCCAAAAGAAGCAGTGTCCGAGTACGACGAACAACTCTGGAAAGAGTTCATGTAGCAAACTCATTTGTGAGTCACGCCAGTATTCTCCTCTAGGAGATGACCAGTATGGTCTACCGTGTGAAACTCTGGGGTTTCTATCACAGATTCAGAAGAGCGAAGAGGGAGCCAGAGAAAAGTAAAGCAGGCATTGTTTTGTTTGTTCAGCTTTTGGGTTGTTACACATATGTGATCTCAAAACTGTTGGTGAAATTCCGAGCAAGGAAAAGAATTTGATGTTAACGTGCTAATGTTATGTACAGTATGTTAAATGCCATTTTGTACCCTATCTTAGATTAATAAATATTTAGGTCTAGAAGTATTGTAGTGGGTTACCAGACTGCCTTCTAGTTCTACATATGTATTCATCTGTGACCGGGTTCTCTTTTATTTTATTTTTTTTTCCTGGGGGAAAACTGGAATAAAGGATATATACATTTGGGGTTATCTTGTGGTGAATAGATATGACATGGGACAGATTCTATGTATTAAATGACGCTGTTAAGCACTTAAGCCTGAATGATTGGAACCATTTTTTTGATTCTAATGACAAGAAAAGCTAAATTTTTTCTAGGTGTATACCATGTATGCCCGTTGTCTATATATTAATAAAAGTCAATACTGGTAAATTGTTTCCGGTGATTCGGGTTCACAGTATTGGTCTACTGTGTTATAAATAACTAGATTTAATGTGAAGTTTTGATGAAAAATAGATGAAGAGGGTGAGGAAGAAGAAGAGAAAACTGGAGGAAGAGTTCGTTTTTGCTCATCGGTATCTTTCATTCATAATATTACATACATACACCAGTATTATATAGGGAGAGATATAAGGGGGTGGGTGTCTTAGGTGGTTAATGACATCCACTTAAAAACACCACGTTTTATAACATACTGTTTGTAATTGTAGCTTTAAACAATCGAAATAACTTCATTTCTTTTTAGAAATCTAATATTTTTCAATGCTATTCTCCGCTACTACAAGGTGATGTGGCATCCTACATGGGTTATTAGATATTTAAATAACTTGTTGATTGAATATATTTTATATATCACGTTAATTTCCTAAAAAAACAAACCCTATATTTGTTTCCATATCCCTTTTTTTAATGATTGACATCGACGGCTCTGAAACGAATCAACCCAAAACACTTTGTTAGCCCTTTTTACGATTGACATGGCGGCTTTGAAACGAATCAACCCAATTCATCATCAACACTTCTAATTGAAATTCATCATAAACACTCCTAATTGAAATTCTTAAAGAGAGAGAGTGACTTGTATTTCTCTGTCTTGAAGAATATCTAATTAATCCTACCAAGTCAACGAAATACATTGGGCTTCGAAAGGAAAAATAGACTGGATGAATAGAAATTCAGGTCATCATTGAAATTCTGAAGGGAAAATACACTCGGAGAAAACCTGCTCAAATCAAGTGGTTGGCATGGCTTTTGCCAACCAATTTATAAAGCTTTCACTAGATTGGGATTAATTAGATATGATGGTGATATATATATTTGGGTCTTGCTTACGTTTTCAAGGGAGCCAAACCCCTTAATCACGAATTGTAAAAAGAAAAAGAGCTAACAGAGGCAAAGATGATAAGTAACAAGAACAAATAGCTTGGAATGGGTGCTTGATTACGAAAAGAATAGAAAAGTGTCAAAAAATTCAATTTTAGTTTCAAAAGCAAGCTACCGGTGCCGGTGTAGGCTTCAAGATCCGGCAATGCTGCTGATAGCAATAAACATTTAAGTTTTATATTTTTCTTCTTAGAGAAAGTTAATGTAATATATATTCAATCACTCACACACCTAATAAGCCACAAGGTGATGTATGTAGTATATTTTTTTTGGTTCCTCAACCGATTCGAGATTTTGATCCACATTGGTTCTGAAACTACTAACCCAAACCCGCTCCAAAAATCTAATAATGTCACTTAAACTAAATTAATGTGATTTGCCTATCCAATATCAAAATTTTGAAAACATTGAACTCAAATCAAATCTAATTTCACTTAAAACTAAATTAATGTGATTTGCCTATCCAATATCAAAATTTTGGAAACATTGAACCCAAATCAAATGCAAAGGGAATTCAAACCAGACTACATTCGTTTAACCGTTTGATTTCAAAATCAAGATATTTCTAAAAAGAGAAAGTAGAAGGTGAAATGAGAGCTCCAAAAATTTTTTACTGAAAAAGGAAAAAATAACCGCAAGGAGGGAGAGAGGTGGAATCGAAATTTCAGAAAACAGGTCAATCGGGTAGCAACAAGCCACTATACGGTGCGTTTGATACAACTACGCATAGTGCCAATTTTACGGGGAGGACTAAAATATCCTTGCGCCAAAAATCACCGAAAACCCTAGACTGAAGAAGATTTTAGTTACACATATATTACGATTTAAGCAAGTGAAGCGACAGAGAAGAGAATGGAATGGGAAATGGAAAGAGATGACTACAAGTTTCTCAAGATCAGAGACGCCGTTTCTTCCATCAACCAGAAGGTCAATCTCATCGGCGTCGTTGTCGAGTTCGGCCTCCCCAAAAAATCCAAAGGAACCGGTAAACTTTACTCGCTCGCCGTTAAAAATCCCTAAAACCTAACTTTTCGCTTGTCTAATCTTAATCTTAAGTGGCTATGATGACAAAAAAGGCCGGTCTTACGTCTGCCACCTCTCTAATTAAGTTAGATTATTAATCTAAATTAGATTGGTTGGTAGTAGATTGACGATCCTTACTATAAGGTGTACTCTGAGCCGCTAATTTGTTTTTTTTTTTTTTGTAATCTATCTCTTTATTTTATAGGACTGTTATTGTTAGTTGATTGCGTTTTTTTTTTTTGCAGATTATTTTTGTACGTTGAAGATTTCTGACGAGACATATCCGAAAGGGATTTCAGTGAACTTTTTTGCGGCGAGTGAGGAGACGCTTCCTCGTGTTTTGTCCCCTGGAGACATAATAGAGCTCTCTCGTGTTGTGGTGTGTTTGATGTTGTTTGTTCATGTGCTGTTAGTGTTTTGGATTAGTGTTGTGAATGATGATTAGTGGGGGAATAGTAATTGGTGTTTTGTGCAGATGAAAGCCCATAATGATGGGATTTATGCTCATACACACAAGAAGTTCTCAACTTTTGCTTTGTATCAAGGAAAGGGTGGTGTGGACTTTGTTCCTTATCAAACTTCTCCGACTTTTCGCCTGAGAGACCAAGCCTCCACGTTTGTCACCGACCTGAGGAAGTGGCTGGTTGCCTTTCAGGTTGATGAAGGTAATTTTGTATAATGCATTGAATTGATAAACTGAAGCTTTGCCGTATTTGCCTACGGCGGAGTGGTGAATGTTACTACTTCCAAACGGATATTGCCACGTTCTGCTCCTTGGTTATTCTTTCTCCATGAAATTTTCTTGAAATAGTTAGTGTCCCTGCATTGGTTAATTTAACTATGAACTATGTTTCCGACAATTGTTATTGCCCGTTAGGCTGCCCTAATCCGCATTTACTGATGCACACAACTACTTTCTTATGTTTCTTGTGGCTCTAGGGTCAAATAATTTTGTGTTTTTGAGAGATTTGAAGGAAGGGGAGCGTGTTGATTTGGTTTGCAAGGTCAGCTGAAGCTCATTTCTCTGTGAACTTCTTTTCATTCTTGTCAGTGAGATATCTCAATTCAAATTGTTCTACACAAGCTATATTCCGTTGATTATTCACATGTACTTATAGATCCTCTGTGGAATTGCCATATTTAGGTACTTCATGTATGTGAGGTTGCTAAAGATGAATGGACGATACTTGTCTGGGATGGAACTGATACTCCACCAATCAGCATCGATGCAAAGTGAGTGAACTCCTTATCATAAACTATGGTGATTAGTGTTGAAAAATACTAGTAACATCAACATTTCCTCAATTAACACATGTCACAGCCAAAATGAAACAGATGTGATGATTCAAATTTCCAGAAAATAAGAAAAGAAAGGAAGAGAAGTTAATGGTCTTGATGTGCCTCCAAATGTTAGTGAGAAAACATTCAATGGTGTGAATTGGTTATTTTTGTGTTAAATTGCAATGCGGCAAGGCCATCATTGAAAAATTGAACTAACAACTTTTATCTACAGGCTGGAAGATGAAATGAATAATCCACTTCCTTTACAGTTGGAACCATTTAACTTGCCAAGAGATCTGTTATCTACATTACCTACTGTTGGAACAATATTGCATGTAATCATTGACAAGGGCAATGAGAAGCATCTCCTCCACTTGCTCAATGCTGGTAAATGGATGAAGTTACTCAACATACTCTGTGAAGTACATGCGGGATTGTGGCGTGGTGTGATTACATCTTTCACAAGGATACGGTATTTGCCAGACGAGGACAGTCTAATGGTTGGATGTCAGAGGTAATGTATGTGGAAAAATGTGTTAACTTGCTGTATCAGTTATAATGTTCTACTTGTACGACAGAAGCATCCTCAATAATTTTTGTGCAATAGGTCTTTTGAAGAGCGGTTATCCATAAAACTAGGGCGCATCCCATATTGGTGCTTTCCTTGGTGTTCAGACATTACAGGTTTACATGATCAACTCACTCATATTCATGTATTGTTTGCTAGTTTTTCTATCTTCTAGGAGTCTGATTGGTGATTATAAAAAATTATCATCTGTACAGATGTTCTATGATAGTGATGATTTGTTTACACGCATCCTTTTGCCCCTCAGAGGTTGATTTTGACCATGTGCCCTTTGTCACGTTAATGGACGTCCTCACCTCCTCAAAGGTAGGATATTTGTTTTCCTTCCCCCTTTATTAATGTGATTCTGGACTATCTTGCCCTTAAGCATACCAGCAGAGTCAATCATCATAATATCTTTTGGCTAAAAAATAATTGAAGTGGCCTAGTGAACACCGAGATATGACTATGGCTATGCAGACAGTAGACGCCTCTTCTTGTAGTTTGCTTAATGGCTTAAAAATTATGTAGGCAACTGCCAAATTCAAATGCGTGGTTCGTGTGGTGGCTATATTTCCATGGCGGGTTGAGGACTTCCGCTCTCATGATGGGACTTACAGGATAAGACTAACCATAGAGGATCCAACTGCCAGAATCCATGCCCTTATATATGATGAAGATGGGGTGAGTATCTACAGGTCTTACGTATCATGCCTTTTGGTGACTGTATTCATATTCGGGGTTCAGATTTTGTTTTCTACATTTTGTAATACATTTTGTTATCTTCGTCCCACTGCAGGTAAAGTTTTTTGATGGCTATCCATCCGTTGATATTTTGAATAGAAAGCGAAACACATTACTAGGAGTGGCCGTGAAGGAGGATGGCAAGGAAATTGAGGTTGCTCCAAGAAATCCACCGTGGGTCCAGTGTTGCCTAAAATCTTATTACCTTGACAAAAATGATATTTGGGGAAGTAGGCAGTATAGGATCTTTGGCACGAAGCATGTTGGCTAAAGAGTTCCTCATCTCTAAGAGGTATGCGGTTTGTATAATATGTCTCAAAAAGTATAGATAGTTTCAGACGACTGATACCATAGCATAATGTTGTACATTAGTACTGTTAATCGTTGGGATATGTAAGTTGTTTGTAGAACATATCCTGTGCTTAGAGAATAAGCCGTAAATAGTTGATGCCTATTATTTGTATCTACTCTTACATGGACAACTGTTCATTTTCCAATACGACCTTTGTTATTTTTTTCATTGTACCCTAACTTTCCTCATCACACAACCTCTGCAAACGAATATGGCGGTGCACTGTGCCATCGTACATGCCATTGTGTAATGAATGAGGATGCTCAAATCGAGAATTTTAGCTGGCAGGGCCTAGGTTACGGCGTAGATCCAATAAGGTTAAACCAGTGGTAGTACAAAAATTCCATACTCGGTCAATTCCTATGCTCTCGATCTTAATCTCAGGGCAACCTACCTTATTTTCGCCAATGACGGAAACTTTAATGGCTCCATTCTTTTTTCTTCAAATGAAGATCAATAAAAAAAGTAGTTTAGCTTATAACAATATTTTTTTGAGGCGGCATGTGATGACAGAGTTCTAACGTTATTATAGTAACAAAAAGATAAGAGAAACCTTGGAAAAGCTATCCAAGAGAAGAAAATCTAATTTAAACAGATGGATGTAACTTTTGATGCAGTGAAATATATGTTTCTTTTTTTTTCTTTGTACATGTTGGAAGATATATTTCTGGGATACAAGAATTTTCCTTACAGTAAATTAGAGCCTAAAATTTGCTACCTTAGTTTGGAGAGTGCGATAAAGTTCCAAGAATGATTACGGGACAGGCATAACAGGCAGATCAAAATTTGGAATTCATTGCACAATATGCTCGGTGGAATCACCACTTCTAACAAGGGAATTTGCATTTTTCTGTCAATCTATGTCGTACAAGTCAAATGTTGAAGAACAACTAACACCGTGTCCTGTCCCTATATCCCACATCTTAAACTGGCATCTGAAAATCTATGTTATCAGCATGTTTTTTAACATGCAAGGCAAAGAGGATTGCTTATTCTGGCCTTGCTCCATCGCTCTCTATTGTTACAATGTCCCTGACGTGAAAAGAAAACAGCTCTTCTTGATGGAGACCTGAACACCTGTACATTGTAATTTGTATTTGATCATTACCTCCACTGACGAAGAATACTAAACATGTTCCCCTTCTGAGCACCACCAGTTAATTAGGTGCAAGGGGGACATGCTCATTTAGTTGGGGTGGCGCAACACCTTCACCAACACCAACACCAACACCAGCATTCCTGCGCTGCCGCTCACGGAGATAGAGAACAGTAAGGAGACAAACAAATAAAGTCAGTATAGTTGCATTTCCTTCCTCCATGATCACATTCTCTACCCATTCCTCAATTTTTGGGTAGACATCAGGCAATGAATCAATCATGTTGACCTACAGCAAAGAAAATAACCAGTGGATTCAGTTAGTATGTAGAAGATTTTGCAATTAATGGAGGGGAACAATTAAAAATTGCAAGAGCAGCTTACAGAAAAGTCAAAAAGAAAATGCAAGAGTACTTCCAAAATTACTCTTCTATAGACAGATTTGCATAATTGGATTGCTCTGTCAGTGCATTGTAGTATCCCTATTCTCAACACTGCATGCATTTCCGTTTCATCCTTAACTAATCCTTCTTCAATGTCACATCCAGCAGACAGAAATGAAACCATTTTTTGTCCTCTTGACACTTATGAATTTTGACCATCAATAAATTAATGATATCAGTTCACTATACTACATATCAGTTCTGGTAAATGATTGGTGACAGGGAATTCCCTTCTTTTTGAGTAAAGAAAATAGGGAATTGCCTGACACCAGTTCATTTCATCGGTATTTTAGGCTTTTGAAGGTCATAATGTTATAAAAATACATAAGAGTTGTAAATGTTATATAACAATAGTAAATTTAACATGATATCAACTCCTAATTTTCCAGCAAAAATCTTATACTCCTAAAAGAATCACCAATTTAATCTCTATCAACTAGTTATCTCCTTATTATCACCCACAGTGGACACATCCTATAATCAATTGGCTAAAAACACATATCCAATCATAAACTCTGTTCCAACTTTTCCGCCAAAAGCACAGAGATACTTCTGGTAAATAGCCTTTCCTAGCTTTTTGGAGTCCAAAAACAGACGGTAGAAAGTACAAGTGATGGGTGAATCATGAAGAAACAAGCTAAAGTATTATGCATTTTTAGGCTTTTGATGCACTGAACAAAAGAATAAGAGGACATCTAAATGATCCGGTACTTAAGAATGCAACCATATAAAAAGGACATTTACCAGGAAACTCTCGGCATAGTTCTTTCTTATCCACAAGCTTGTGAGAGCCAGTGTGACAGGCAACTTTGCTGCGGGATCAATCTCAAGGGCTTGATCATAATAACGCTTGGCAAGATGAAGATCAAATGGAAGTCCTTGACCATGCTCATGCATGTATCCAAGGTTAAATAAGGCCTGAGCATTTGATTGAGATTTGGCATGCATATAAGCCTCAGCTGCACGTCGATAATCCCTCTCAGTGCCCTGGAGCAAACAACAAAAAGAAAAGTTAAGGAAACCTCCAAATGTGAGGGACCACTTGAACTAAGAGTGCCAAACATGTTCTATGGTCAAGACTGGTAACAGCATACCCGGCCATAGTAATAAGCATCACCAATTAGCAAAGCAGCATGCTCATTCCCTTGCTCAGAAGCTTGCCACCAGAAAGTGTGTGCACGATGATGCCTTTCTGCATCTGTACAAAACCCAGATTCTCCCATGCACATACTACGCTCCCCATATTTGTCAAGAATCCATGCAGCATTACTCTGTGCAATTTCATACCCCAGCTCAGCCATCCTTGAATACAATAGAAATGCCTTGCCCACATCTCCTTTAAGGTATGCCTCCAGTGCCCATCTAGATAAGGAAGCCCATGGTCCCCGTTCTGCCACTATTTTGTACAACCCAGTGGCCTGTAACCAAATAAGGCTCAATTATAAGGGTACTGACAAGCGCCACCTTCAATAAAATCATAAATTTCTTTAACAAACAATCTATACAATCACGACAAGAACGAATCACATATGCCAGTCTTCCAAAGCCATTAGCGGTTGTCATCTATAAAATGATGGCCCTCAGGTTGAGCCACACTTCGAAGTGTGATGGTTGGAGTGGAAGATAGCTACCCAATGCAAGTAGAAGGTTCAAGAAAAACGTAAAATAAAAAGGTAAAGTTTGAGCATACGTATTGCACATAAGAATTGGAACTTATGAATAGGAAAATGAAAACAGAGGATATGCGAACTTACCATTGGCAGATTCTTCTTAAGCCCCACACCAGTGTGGAACATCCTTGCCAGCTGGTAAAATGCCTTTGCTTGACCTGCATTAGCAGCCACCAAAAAATATTGATACGCCAGCTTCAGGTCTCTCTTTACACCAATTCCTTTAAGGTACATTACTCCTAGGTTATAGTGTCCAGCAGCATCCTCATTGTCAGCAGCCTTCTCAAAGTACTCTTTTGCCTATACCAAAAGTAACTGTCAGTCTCGGCAATAGTCCACACATCCAATGCTGCAATGAAGTGGAACAAGCAGCTTAGATTTCACTAACAATTGTGAACTCAATGATTGCAATGTCGCAGTAAAAAAAATTTCACCACCACCAAATAATTCTCAACAAGCTCCTCAACTAAGAGCACCAATGAAAGTTGACAGGAACCAGAAATTGACAAGAGAAACCGAAGCGACCAACAAGCAAAACAAACCGGCTAACAACTGAAATAAACTTACTTTAGTGTAATTCTTCTTCTCCACTCCATAACCCTTGGCATACAGATACCCTAATCCATTGTACGCTGAAAAAAGCTCCTGTTTTGATGCTAGCTTAAGCCATTCAAGCGCTTTGGTGTAATTCCTCTCCACTCCAGCTCCTCTGGCATATATCTCACCAAGAAGCTCCATTGACCTTGGCTCACCTCTATCCACAGCCTTAGAAAACCAGGCCAATGCCTTGGCGTGATCACGCCTCAATCCCCTCAATCCAAAATAGTAAAACAACCCAATTTTGAACATTGCCGCAGCATTCCCTTTCTGGGCCTGGTATTCAAGAATCTGGAACACATCATCATCCTCCCCTCGAGACTTCCTCAAGCCCTCCTTATTCTCCTCCGCCCCATTGTGAATCCTCACCGGCTCGAGCAAAGGCGAGTCCTTTGATATCAGAAAACTGTTGAGTGCAATTTCCGCTAATTCAGCATATAATTTAACTGCCTTTTCATGCATCTGAAACAATCCATCAATCAAAATCAAGAAAAAAAAGTTAGGGTCTTGACTTTTCCCAATTCTGGAGCTAATCAAATTCAAAAAGAGGGGAAAGTGAGACTCACGTGCTGGCGCATGTAAGTATAGGCTAAAGCCATCTTAGACTGCAAATTCCCTCCCTGAGCCCCGAAGTAATGATAAAGAAAGGCCTTGGCTTTGTTCTTCTCATTGATTATTCCCATCTCGTAGAGAAACCCTAGCAGCGACTGCGCGTGGGGGCTCCCATTCCGGGCGGCCTCCTCGATCTCCGCCGCGGCCTCCTGCATGGTCCCGAACTCCCCGTTGCTCGCGGCGGACATCATCCTGACGACGGCGGAGTAGTACTCCACCAGCTCGGGCGGGGCGCGGTGGTCGTCGGACTCGGGCTCGAAGATCGGGCGCCACGAGCCCGGGTCGAGCTCGTGGTCGGGCTTGAAGTCCGGGTCTCCGAACTCGTCCCACTCCGGGGGGAAGGACTCGGCGGCGGCGACCTCCGCATCGGCGGAGGTGGAGGCGTCGAAGAGATCCTCCTGGGAGAGGACGATGACGTAGTGGCGGGCGTGGAGAGGGAATGCGAGGAGAGAGAAGATGAGGAACGAGAAGGCGAGCTTTCTTGCAGTTACTGACGGATTCATTGTTTTCGTTTCGTTTTGAATTGAACGATGTTTTTTTAGTTTTTACTCAGCCGGTGGTTCGTTTTTTGTAGAGGAAGAAGAAGAAGAAGAAAGAAGAAGAAGAGGGTGGCAGTGAAAAAATGAGTGCTTTTGTAAATATATGTTTGGTTTTTGCCACGTCGAGTTATGTTGTCTGGCCAATGGTTTGCTGCCATGTTTGCTTGTTAAGCTTGCCTTTGTCTGAGAAACTGTGGTGATTTGGCAAGTTTTTTTCTTTTAGATTTTTTTTTTTTGGGATGGGATTGAAATTTTGGAATTGTTTTTGTTTTCTAATGTGATGCCATGATTTATATTTTTTCTTTATCATCTCCAAGAAAATAAGTTGCCCCTCCCATTTTGTGTGATAGATTCGGCTAGAAATATAGGACAAACAAAATCAAACAAATTTGTGCTTTCTTTATTCCATTAAATATAAATAAATCAGTTTAGAAAATACATAGATCATTGACATAATTAAATACGTCTTATTTTTAACTTCCTAGCAACAAGCCACCTTCTAACATTGAAGAAAGAAGAAGCATGAAATAGCATTGTCCATGTAAAAGTAACATCCAAGTGTTGAATAGAGGGACAAAGCTAGATAAATTTTTGAAGGATTCCATGTATACTACATGGGAAACAATATTACAAAAATATCAAATTGATGAACCTGTGATTATTGACAGGTCATGGCGTCATGCCATATCTAATCACATAATCCAACTAAGACTCCTCTCAAACATGATACACAAATTTGAATCTCATATGAGCCAAGTGGCATTACCCATTATAGGACTCCAATGTTGACAATGTTGGAGAACGTTCTATCAAATAGTAAATATATGACATCATGCAGATTTTTTTTTTGGGGGCCATTTTTAGCATTAAATAAATGTATTAGCATCATTCCATAAGTTGTTGTTTACAAGAAAATCTCTAAATAATAGGAGAGATTCGATGTTGACCACAGTTTTACAAATAGCTATTGGAAAATATATAGGTCTAGATGGAGTGCATGCAAATTTCATGAAATTCATAGGATGCAAACTCCCCTTGTCCGTTCAGCCATATCTTCACTTAATCTAACTCGAGCAAAAAGAGAAGAAGAGGGAATAAACTTTTTCAACAAGAAAGAGAGGACAACTTGAATTCCATAAGATAAAAGTATGTAGAGCCAGTAACCAAGTTGATTAACAATTGCTAGTAGTCATTAAATCGGACCAATGTAAGATTGGTTCAAGTGGTAATTGGAAAGCGATTTGGTTTTACTTAGGTGAGATCTCGAGTTTGAGTCTTCATATATAAAAATATTCCCATTGGGAAGTCACCAGTTAGAGCCAAATGCATTACCCGATTCCGGGGATTAGTAGGGACAAAACTTTAGATACCCGTTGAAAAAAAAAAAAAAACCGGCTGAAAACTTAAAAGCAAGGAACGGCCTAGAAAACTCCATTTATAAAATACAAAGGCATAAGGTATATTTATCTCCCTCTCTCTCGCTCTATAGCGAAAAAGCACCCCAAAAATGGCAGCAGCCACTTCTCTCACAACACCCAAGCTCTCTTCCCCAACTCTCCAAACCCTCTACAGAACCCTAACCCCAAGCCCCACCCCTTTCCTCTCCTTCTCCAAAACCCTCACCCCTACCCTCCGCAGCCGCCGCCTCATCATCTCCCACGCCCACCACCACCCCCGAAGCCGCCATTTCACCACCGTCCGAGCTTCCGCGCCCGGTAACGGGGCCGAGCCCGCCCGCCACTACGATTTCGACCTCTTCACCATCGGCGCCGGCAGCGGCGGCGTCCGCGCCTCCCGCTTCGCCGCCAATTTCGGAGCTTCGGTTGCCGTGTGCGAGCTCCCCTTCGCCACTATCTCCTCCGAGACCACCGGCGGCGTCGGTGGCACGTAAGTCGATTACTAGCACATCTCTCCTCCCCTATATTTAGTTCATTTTTGTCAAATAACAATCTTGCAAGTTAGTCGAATATCGAAGGCTACTCTACTGATTCAAAAATTTGTATCTTTTTTTTGGTTGTTGACATATTTTATTAGTTGCTTTATCTCAGGTGCGTTCTTCGTGGATGTGTGCCAAAGAAATTGCTGGTTTACGCTTCTAAGTACTCGCACGAATTCGACGAGAGTCGTGGGTTCGGGTGGAGTTATGATACCGAGCCAAAGCATGATTGGAGCACCTTGATGGCTAACAAGAACGCGGAGCTGCAACGCTTGACCGGAATTTACAAGAACATTTTGAACAACGCTGGTGTCACTCTAATCGAGGGTCGGGGAAAGGTGACGTTAATTAATTCTTCCCAGTTTGGTTTGTTGGTTTAGCCTTTTACGTGAATTGTGTGTTTTAGAGTTGTGAAATCTATGCAGATTGTGGACCCTCACACTGTTGATGTTGATGGAAAGCTGTATTCCGCTAGACATATATTGATCTCGGTTGGTGGGCGTCCTTTCATTCCTGAGATTCCTGGGAGGGAGTATGCCATAGATTCGGATGCTGCACTTGATTTGCCGGAGAAGCCTAAGAAAATTGCTATAGTTGGAGGAGGGTATATTGCTGTGGAGTTTGCTGGCATCTTTAACGGTTTGACAAGTAATGTCCATGTGTTTATACGGCAGAAAAAGGTGTTGAGAGGTTTTGATGAAGAGGTAGTATAATCTGAATAGCTACTGAGCTTGTGCTTTTGATGCTTACTTGTGTTTTATGTCATAATGGTTATGCTTTTTTCATCCTTCTATTGCTTTAGATTAGAGATTTTGTTGGGGAACAAATGTCTCTACGAGGAATTGAGTTCCATACCGAGCAGACACCGGAGGCTATCATTAAAGCAGCAGATGGTTCGTTCTCGTTGAAAACCAACAAAGGAACTGTTGATGGCTTCTCACATGTCATGTTTGCAACTGGACGAAGGCCCAACACCAAGGTTTGTTATTGCCGCCTCTAATGTTATTTTCTTTTATGGGTATGAGAAACTGTCAGTCAAAAGGTTTTAGTTTAAATCTAAGGTGCTTGCTACTCCCTTTTAATCGAGAGATGAATTAGACGTTGGAGATGACTCTCTTCGTAAAGCAACTACACTGTATCTTTTGATTTAAAGCAATTCAAATGTTTGTGCTTGATATCAAAGGAGAGGTTCTAAATGGCAATCTCTTTTCATTGCAGAACTTGGGATTGGAAAATGTGGGAGTAAAAATGAACAAGAATGGAGCAATAGAGGTAATGATTTTGCTATTTCAATATATTTTTGCTGGATTGCTTTTCATTCTTCAACTTTTTTTCATTCACTGTTTTCCAGGTTGATGAATACTCACGCTCGTCAGTTCCTTCCATATGGGCTGTAGGAGATGTAACAGATAGGTTGAATTTGACACCCGTTGCTTTGATGGAAGGAGGGGCATTGGCAAAAACCCTCTTTCAGAATGAGCCAACCAAGCCTGATTACAGGTAGGCAGCCAATTCCCCCGAGTAATTTGAACCCTATTTGCTGGGTTTTCAACGCTCCCTCTGTGGAAAGATTCATTTAATTTCATCTTCCTTTCTGACTGGAATGATTGGGCAAGTTGTGGGTTGCCTTGCATTATCAATGGCCTTCTGACCTGACTACTTCAATTATATAATTGCGCAGAGCTGTACCAGCTGCTGTATTTTCTCAGCCACCAATTGGAAATGTTGGTCTCACAGAAGAGCAGGTGATTTCTTCTTCCCTTTCTTTTTTTGTTTCTCTAAAATTCTGTTTTTGGCTACACCCTTTTCTTTTGTTCCTTGTGTCTAAACTATCCTAGGGCTATTGCAGGCTGTGAAAGAGTATGGTGATGTTGATGTATTCACAGCAAACTTCCGGCCTTTGAAGGCTACTCTCTCAGGACTTCCAGATCGAGTCTTCATGAAACTTATAGTCTGTGCGAAGACTAACAAAGTCTTGGGCCTACACATGTGTGGGGAAGATTCTGCAGAAATTGTTCAGGTTTCACCTAGGTCCTAATGAGTGCTTCTAGAGATTTGGTTTGAGAAGATCTGGAGATCATAGGGCCATGCCGAACTTTTAATTTTGCAGGGATTTGCGGTTGCTATCAAAGCTGGCTTGACTAAGGCTGACTTTGATGCCACAGTGGGCGTTCACCCAACATCTGCTGAGGAGTTTGTTACAATGAGGACTCCGACAAGGAAGATTAGAGCCGACCCTCAATCAGAGGTTTGACACAATCTTCAAATTTCATATTTGTGCTGTGACTCGTGCTACACCGGAACTCCATTTTGCACAATTTAAGTTATCTGCATCTATTTTTGCCTTCGCTGGTTTGATGTATTAACCAACACTTTGATTTGTTCCAGGGAAAAGCAGATCACGGGGTTAAAGCTGCTGCAGGAGTTTGATGTGGGCCATGCTGCTTTGTAGAGATTTTAAGGTGTGAAACAGTTTGAACCTATGTGTGGAAGTGTACAGTGCGGTTGTATAGTCTCTATATGTTTCTTCCCAATTAACATGTGGAAACTGAAGGCTGGAAGTCAACGATATATACATCAGGCAATTTCATGAGGTGTTTTGTCGGATTGATCTGCAGACATTTAAGCTGATGCGATAATATATATATGTATATATATTGGGCACGAATCTAGCTTCATTTTAGCATATGTTGCAACATCACAGCATATCTCTGAACTCTTCAATTGATCCAACAGAATAGAAGTCTAGTCTACCTTGATAAACAGTATATTTGGTTAATTGGGCAGGTACCACGCTGGAATTACAGTCCTGAAAAGTCTGCTGGTGGAATAGCGGAAGAGGTTTACGGGATGTTCATGTTTTGGTCCTGGACAAGCGGACATAATTGGATGTTCAGAGGGTGGAGAATTGCTGTTGGTGGAGCCATTCTGGAACATGAAAATGCTTTCTAAAGAATTTGCTTATCAAATTGCATGGTGGGTTTTTTGGGTTTCAGGCATGGGGGGGAATAAGCAGCGATTTTGCACAAGTTAGATGTCCAGATTTTGTTTTTCGGATATTGCATTGGACTGGACGGTGTATTGTAGGGTTGTGTGGATCTTTTATTTTGGTATACTATTATAGAAGAAATCTTTGGGGGCAACAATAATTTACACATGTAAAATTTCCCCAGCGTTTAGCTTCCTGTCTCTGTACCCCATGCGCTCCTCATTTTGTTTCTTGTCGAATCCTCTCTTGCCTAGGACATCAATATTTCCTCTGGTTACTATTTTTCTGATGGGGATCATAGATGACTACAACAGAAGTCCGAGAATTTGCAAACTCTCTTTCCGTCTCCCGTCAGTATCACATTGTGCCATGTCTTCCTTTTACGATTTCTGAAACATTTTTCTTACATTTGATAATAAAAGGGCAAAAATTTGCAGAGAATTTGCTGCAGTATTCATTTTGTCTCTAGGAACTGTTTATTGGTGTAATAATTATATTATTCATTGTCGCCCTCGGTCATAGAGTAGACTGAAAGAAGAGGGTGGAAATCTACGTCCCTACAAATACAGTGACTCGTATGATAAAAAAAACAAAAAAAAAAATCAAAGCCTGTTAATCATGAAAGTCATTTTATATATTTAACCCCTTTCCAAGTTCTTTTTGTACCTTCCAAAGCTAAGGTATGGATGGCGTGGTTTAAGGCTGGTATCGTGAATTTCGAAACGAAAGCAGCGTAGCAGTCGAATCCACCACAGGCCTCTATATAGTCAGTCGTCCAAAATCGAATCTCCTCTCATTTCTGGTGAGTAATTCTAAAAGAGATGTCAACAACAACGGTAGACATCAAACTTTCCCGATCCAACCGCATCTACCGCCCCTCAGTATAGTCCCTTACTCTCTTCCTCTTCCTCCTTCAACATTTGCTTTTGGTACATGTATGTGTATTTACTCACCAACTGCCATGGGCTGTGATGCTCGCTATACTGGTTTACACAGGAACCTATAGATGGCAAGATCGTGATAAACTCTCCCTCTCCTTCTTCCATCTCTCACTATGGTATTCGCCTCACTCTCAAGGGATCCGTTAGCTTGCAGGTCCCCCTCCTCCTCTTCTCTCTCGGCTCCAAGAGAATACTACCAAATATGAAAGAAATGATTGCCGTTTGTATTCCTTGATTATACACTACTGATTTAGGCGCTTGATTTTTTCAGGTTCGTGGAGGTTCCGCCGGAGTTATCGAGTCTTTTTATGGTGTTCTCAAGCCCATCCCCATTGTGTATGTGCCTCTCGTCTTTTTCACTTCTCTCTTCCTTTTGCGTTCCTCAAATCAAATTTTTCCTCTACCGTAGTCATATGGTTAAATGCATGTTTTATGTGAGCAGGAAAAAGAGCGTTGAGATTAGACCTTCTGGAAAGATTGGTTCAGGTAGAACCGAGGTAGACATATTTACTTGATGATTAAAATACATTCTACTTCTATTTTGAAAAAAGATTGTCTTCCTCATTTCGCCGTAGTTATAATATAACATCGCTTGTATATGTAAAATTTTACTCTTGGTAAAAACTGTTTGCTTTTTCTGGCAGATTCCGTTCTCAGTAGTTTTGAAACAACCTGGAGAAGAAAATCTTGAAAAGTTTTATGAGACCTTCCATGGAACAAATATTAGTATCCAGGTGAATATCATTATCAATGCCACGCTGTTTTTTGTTCTCTAAATTTTTTTACTAGAGCTTGTTGATTAATGAACTCTGTGGTAGTATTTGGCAACTGTAGATATAGCAAGGGGATACCTCCACAAATCATTGTCTACGACCATGGAGTTTATTCTTCAGAGTGATAAAGGTGCTTTTGGAGTTTATTTTGACCATTTCTTTTTTTCTTTTTTATTTCTCAGTTATGGGTACCAGTTGTGATAATGCTTGGCTTTCTGCATTTTTTTTATATTTACAGCTGATCTTCTTGAGCAACCAGCTTCGCCTGAGATGGTTATTTTTTACATAACTCAGGATACCCAAAAGCACCCATTGCTTCCTGAATTAAAGTCAGGTTTGCTTCTTATGAATTTTCTTCTTTTTTTAAGTCTCTTATCTGGGTTTCTAAGAAATTACTTTTACCCTCTGCATTTTGCTCTATGCATTCCTGTGCTTGCATATATAAACAATATGGCTTCATCTGGAATTCTGGGTCAGGCACTTACCTGTCAGATGAAGCTACTCACTGTTCAGTAGAACTCTACTGATTATCAGAATGGTTGATTAGGTGGTTTTCGAGTGACTGGAAGAATGTCTACACTTTGTTCGTTGTCTGATCCGATCAGTGGAGAGTTAACAGTTGAAACGTCTGCGGTGCGCATTTGCTCCATTGATATTCACTTGCTGCGGGTGGAGTCAATTCTTCTAGGAGAGAAAATTGTGACTGAAACGTCTCTGATTCAGACAACACAGGCTAGTTGTGTCTCATATCCTGTCACAGTATCTTAATTTATACAAGGTTTCTGTTTCTATGATTCTCATTGCCCTTCATATCTTTCAGATAGCAGATGGGGATGTTTCTCATAATATGGTTTTGCCTATCTATGTTGTTCTCCCCCGTCTTTTGACCTGCCCAACTATGTTTGCGGGGTGAGTTGAAAATTTCTTTTGCTTTTTGTTTGATCTTGCTTTTGGCTGAGGCATGAAGGAGTAAGGCAAAGCTATCCGATGATTTTGTAAACAATTGATTAGTGCCGAAGATTTACTTAGGGGATCATTTGTTTTCATTCTGCGCATCTTACAGAAGCAAAGTAAGGCTTCCGTGATTAATTGTTGATCCCTATCTTGCATTTAATTGCAATGTTATGTCAGTATCATGTTAGCATGAAACAATTGTTTCTAGCAAACTGATTCCGGGATGGTGGACAACTATTCCAATTTTTGAAATCAGAAATGGAATTCTCAGGATTTTATATTATTCGAGGTGAAGCTAACTTCTGGCTCAAAAATAATCTTAAGCTGAATCTAACATATAATTCCTCTCCAGGAAGAGTCATAATCATCTTACTTATGTTACACATTGAATTGTATACTCTTGCATTCTGAACTTTAATAGTTGCCGTATTGGTCGTTCCATTCACAATGTTTGTATTGTTTGACACCTTGTCAATAACTTATAAATTTCGTTTTCGTCTTTGAATTTCTCCATGCAGCCCATTTTCTGTTGAGTTTAGAGTTTCTATAGTTATCAGCTTTGAGTCAGATTTAGCCAAATTCCATACAAAATCTGATCCAAGAACTCCAAGACTCTGGGTAAGCATTTTGTCAAAATCACTTTGGAGCGGATCTTATTTCTTTCATCTGAAATATTATTTCAAATTTCAGCAGGCCATGGAAACTTTACCCCTAGAACTGGTTCGAACAAAATGATATCTGTAGAAAGGCAATGCTTGATGGGACCTCTTTGTATATGATACTTGACTCTTTGTTCAACTTCAGGGCCAGGTACGGCAGCAGAAGTCTTTTTGTATCTGAATTAATAATTTGCTTGTAGACCTTTTTGCTCTAGTCCACATTCTTGCTTGCAACTGCTGATATATGTATTGTTTTGGGAAGAAAACAACAGTTTATAGTTACAACAATATATTACTCTTGAACATGAAAGGTTAAAGTCTGCAAACAGTTGATGTTGAGTTTGCAAATGATTGATGATTGCTCTAGTCAATTGTTATAAAGCATCTTCCTAGTAGCGTTCAGTTCCACTAAAACATCTCTTATCATCCTTCGCTGACTAGGCAAATCCTCAGAACATTGGACTCCAAGTTGGAGAATTGATGCCAAGCATGCCTCTATTTTTCTGATGTTGCCCCTGCCTGTTCTTCTTGACTGGCCTTCATCTTCCAGTTGTAGAACAGGATCAGCAATCTCCATTGTTTGACTAGGAAGTGCTGTCTTGACAAAAGAGCGGATGTTATAGTTTCCTGTAAATATACTGTCTGTGGGTCTCTTACCTGTGAACATATCCAACAAGATGATGCCATAGCTAAACAAATCGCCCTGTGTGGAAACTTCACCTCCCATTCCATATTCTGCAATTCAATCAACTAAGGAAGTGTTATTACTGGGAACCTTTAACTTGACCATGGTAATAATGGCTGGTTTAAGAGAAATAGAATGCCCAATTAATCTAGAAATGCTGGCAAACTTCCTCCAATGCAATGTGGAAATCAGTTTTGCACTATTAATATGTCACCTGGTGCTACGTATCCTGGTGTTCCTCTTATAGCCGAGGAGCTTGTGCCCGAAGGACCTAATTCGCCTGTGGCAGCTAAAAGAATCTTTGCAAGGCCAAAATCGCCAACATGAGCAGTGAGATCATTGTCGAGAAGAATGTTGCTTGGCTTTAAATCGCAGTGCACAACTGGTACTGGGCAATGATTGTGAAGATAATCTAATGCTGAAGCCACGTCGATTGCTATGTTAATTCTTTGTAGTAGATTCAACCTTCCCGGGTTCTGAATCTCTCCTGGATGTGGATGTATCCAGCTCTCTAAAGTCCCCTTTGGCATGAACTCAAAGATTAATGCTTTGAAGTCATTGCCTTGAAAATCAATGCTTGAGCAGGAAGTGACAACCTTGACAAGATTTCGGTGCCTTATGTTCCTCAGAGCCTGGCATTCTGCCGTAAACGTCTTGTTAGCTCCTGGCTGTTGAAGTTTGAGTACCTTGACTGCAACAGTTAGATTATCAGACCCAAATGTACCTTTATAAACGGTACCATATCTTCCAGCACCGATTATTTTGGCTGAAGAGAAACCATCAGTGGCATGGGCAAGATCTCCATAGGAAACCTTTGGAAAATTATCGCCCAGTGGTGAGGCAAAAGAGGGATGATTAACAGCCGATGGTGAGGCCAAAGAGGGTTTGCTTTTGGAAGATCTTTTCCAATATATGATGCCACCGAGACATACCAACAAAAGAAGAACGCAGGGCACAATGCTGCTAACAAGAACTAGTTTTTTCCTTCGATCGTGCTTCTCTAGTTTCTTTCTAGGACACGGAGGCAAGTGCAATGCCTCGATTCCTCCACATAGATTGTCGTTTCCTACAACTGAAAATGCACTAGCATTCCCAAACTTCCCCGAAGTTGGCACTGCACCCTGGAATCTGTTGAAGGAAAGGTTGAGATTGGCAATGAGAGGCAACTCACCAAGAAACTCTGGAATTTCCCCGGAAAAATTATTGCGAGAAAGGTCCAAGACTTGAATACTTCTTAGTTTCTTCAAAGAGGAAGGAAGAGTTCCTTCAAAGAAGTTATCTTCCATATTGAGGATCTCCAGCATGCGACAATTCTCAATCGTGCTAGGAATTGCTCCGGACAATTTGTTTCCTGAAATATCCAAGTCAGTGAGTTTTTCCAGGTCACCCACTCGTGGTGGCAATGCCCCTGTTAAGTTATTTGAAGCTAAACCAAGGCCAATGGAGAGGATAGAGATTCCTACAATTTCTTCTGGTATCAAACCACTAAGGTTATTTTGTGAAAGCTCCAATCCTTCTAGATTGCTACAATTAGCTAAAGAAACTGGTATGGTTCCCTCTAGAAAATTATCTGCTAGATGCAGACGACGCAGTTGAGTAATGTTTCCAATAGAAGATGGAATTTTCCCAGAAATTGTATTCGTGTAGATATAAATCTCCTGCAAGTTGGTAAGGGTTCCAACAGAATCAGGTATGGTCCCTGTAAGCATGTTTTCATATAATCCAAGATATTCTAGACCTTTAAGATCTCCAATCTCAGGCGGTATTCCTCCAGTTATGGAGTTAGTTTCCAGCCTAAAAGAACTCAGAGTGGTAGAAAAATTTGACAGGGAATTTGGCAATGGTCCTTTGAGCTGATTTTGGTAAAACCACAGTAAGCTTAGGCTGGTACAATTGGTCAAGGAGGTGAGAAAGGTTAAGTCACTGCCAAGGGGATTACTACCCAAATTTAATGCTTGAAGATTTTGTAGCTTACCCAGGTTCTTTGGTACGGGACCTGTCAAAGCATTAATTCCTAAATCAAGTTGTACTAGACCTGAGGCATTGGCTATGGATGAAGGAATAGCGCCAAAGAACTGGTTTAGTCCAAGGTAAAGAAATTGGATGCTGGGAAGATTAATGCCGATATCTGGTGGAATGCGACCGGCTAATCTGTTGTCAGCTATGGAGAGGAAAGAAATGGACGACATGTTATAAAGCTGTTCAGGAACCAAACCGGACAATTTGTTGGAGGACAACTGCAGGAATTCCAAGTTGGAGAGGCGTTCTAATTGAACAGGGATGCTTCCTTCAAGATCGTTTTCCATAAGAGAAAGTAGCCGAAGGCTTGAAAGATTCCCAAAGGAGGATGGAATTGAACCAACGAAACGATTTGCAGAGAGAGCAAGTCTATAGAGGTTGGATAACGAGCCAAGCTCATGAGGAATCTTCCCTTCAAACTTATTTCCATAGACATTCAGGATTCTCAACCCTGAACAGTGGCTCAGGTTACCGGGAAGTTTACCTTGGAATGAATTATTCGCTAGAATGATCTTTTGTAGGCGGAACAATCGACTAATCTCTTGTGGAACTGTATCGTGGAAGCTATTTTTACTGAGATCAACCACCCTGAGGAAGGAAAGGTTTCCTATGTGGGGAGATAAGTAACCTGTCAGCTTTAACGATGACAGGTTCAGGGAAGTAACTCTTTGGTGCCTACGGCCACATTTAACTCCTTCCCAACTGCAGAAATGAAGGGTGTTATTCCATGAACTCAAGGCCTTAAAAGGGTCTGATAAAACACCCTTAATGGCAAGCAAAGTTTGGTGGTCAGTCTCATTTGTGAAGCTAAATCTGTTGGTGATAGAACGTGGGGTGGTTGTTTCTATATGGGAGAGGCAACAAAGAGTGCACAGTAAAAAGAGAGAAGAGTAGAGCAGCCTTGGAGCCATAGCTTTGTGCGCTATATTGGATCTCTAACAGGCAACCCACACAGGATGTGCTCAAATAAGCGACGAGGAAAATTCACTTAAGATATTGAAATTTTATAGGCGGGATTGAAGCCTTTGAGTCAAATCTGAATGGAAACATGAAGCTAACTTTAGACTGTTAGGCCGGCCATTTAGGTCAATCAGGTCAACCTCGTAGTCAACAAGTAAAACCATTTTCTTCAATCTTAGCACATTCAAGTGCAAGATGACGTCCTTCAATAATCATCGGTAGTGACCTGTTGAAAAGAAAATGAATGGACACTTCATTTGTGAGCAATTTCCTTGAAAGTATTACCCAACTTCGATTCATTTGCCGCTTGGTATTGCAACTGCTTATTATATTAACTTAATGCTTGCAGCTTAGCCCTAATTATTCTTAGCCTTATCAAGGATCATGCTAACATTTCACACAATTTCTATTAGTGGTCGAAATTATCTAAAAATAAAAAAAAAACAAGGAGATTAGGTTTACAATTTTCAATTGTGAATAATCCATAGTAATGATAATTGTCAATTATTTAATATTCAAAGCTAGAATTCATTTTAATCTGTAATTTAGATTCTGGGCTGAACAGACAATTGTGTTTCTTTTCAATTAATTGCAACTAATTGATTCATAGCAAAATAGTTATAGATACGACTATAATAACGCTAATAGTTACGGCTCCGAATTACAAACGGGTCATAATTTCTGGATTATCCATGCACCAGTGATGGTAGACTCTATCGTCGATATTGTGACTGGCTCTCAGGTCATTAGTGGTTTTCTTTTTCTTTTTTTTTTTTTTGACCCTCAGTCATTAGTGTGTTTCATTCTGAAATTACACGTCTTAAGTCAATGTTGCGTCAATGTTAATTAGATGCATTATTATTAGTTCCTTAATCAAGAAAAAAAAAAGTTGTCTGGTCCCATTTGTCTACAGCAAAAAGATGACACGTTTGATAGAGGTTACCATTGTAAGTTCCAAAGAGGGAATAGTCTTCTAGTATTAAAAAAAAGGGTTAAAGTACAGTGATTTAATTAGAACGGAACTGATTTATAGAATTTATGCTCTGACAAAAATTAAAAACTGATTTGTAGCAATTCTGGTAGGCGTTGCAATCATAGACTTCTTCAAATTCCTGTGCAATGACTGCTAAATGAATCTAGTGTTTTCCTTTGATAAAGAGAGAGAATGCTAAAGCAATTCTTCTGGATTGAAGGAATGCTTAAGCATTCTTCTGTATTCAAGAATCAAATGTTCAAATTATAACATCTGAAGTATCAGATTAAGTAACTTGGAGAAGATACTGGAAATTCAACTGCAAATATACCTGAATAAATTTCTTCAGAATAATGTGACATAAGCGTTCTATACGTTGTATGCTTGAGTTTGCATTTGGGGAAGTATTGAAACCCGCAAACCTATGGACAATTACAGAACTTTATAAGAAAGATGTTAATTCCACAAATTCAACAAAATAAAGCTGCGGAAGCTAAGAAATGCACTCCGATTTTTTCCATGCAGAGTAAATGATTCAGCATTTCATCGTATGTCAGGTTCATTACTTCACTACAAGAAACAGTTTAATCTCCAAAAGTCATCACACGTTGAACATCTCAGCCAGATGTTACCATGAAATGGATGCTTAGGCACAACTGCATGTCTAAAACCGAGTATACCTAACAAATGCTACATAGTAATTATCAAACTTGTCAGCACAGTCTTGTGTAGTGTGAAAGATGAGGAGAAGCAGGCCATCGCATCCCAATGTTAGAGCCTAAACATTCTAGGTCAACATTCATTTGTCGAGATCATCAAACTTCACCTAACCTTCTGCTGTTTACCCTTGGCGATTATATTCTCTAGCCTAGCTATGCGAGCTTCAAGTTCCAGGATATTGATTTCTCCTACACTGACGTTGATTCCTTTTGCATTATGAACAAGACTCCCATCATTACTGTCAGTTGTGTTTCGCAAAGCTCTCGGTGAATTCCCTTTTGCCTTGCTGATATGCACATGAGCTTCTCCTTCTGTCATTTGAGATCCTATCTCTTTAGGAATTTCACTAATTGGTACTGTAATAGAATCATTCCGACAAAGTTCACCAACATTACCAAATGCAGATGGTCTTCCAGTTGTATCACTTTTCTTGTTGCAGTTCCCCTGCAGTTCTTCAGCAGTTGTATTTACTTTTTCTAGTGGATCAGGTTCCTTCCTCGTATTACTTTTGGGAGGAAAATCTGGAGGAACATCTGTAATTGCAGAGTTTTTCTTGCTGCAGTCCCCCAATGTGTGTTCATTAGTTGGTCTTACATCCCAGAGAGAAACAGGTTCCTTCATCTTGTTAGGCTTGGGAGTAAAACCTGGAGGAACATCTGGAATTTTGTTGCAGACCCCAATTGATTGTGCAAAAGTTGGTTTTATATCCCTGACAGAAACAGCTTCCTTCATCCTGGTAGAATTGGGAGGAAAACCAGGAGGAACATCTGTAGTTGCATAATTTTTCTTGTTGCAGTCAGCCACTGGTTGTTCAAAAGTTGGTTTTAAATTCCCTACAGAAACAGGTTCCTTCATCCTGTTAGGCTTGGGAGGAAAATCCTGCAATAGTTGTTCAGAAGTTGGTTTTACATCCTCTATTGGTTCCTTCATACTGTGAGGCTTGGGAGGAAAACCTGGTGGGACTCCTAAAATGTGCTCCCCAATTTTCGCCTTCTTCTTGAAAGTTCTTTCTTTTTGCATCATACCTGTATTGGAATCATGCTCTGACTCTCTCCACCACTCCAGGTATTGAATGCTAACATTAGGCTTGAAGAATCGAGATGGAAAAAACAATTTGGTAATGCCAAGAGGCCGCATATAATTGGACCAAGCAATTTCAGATGTCTCATTCCGTCGACTAACAGAAGCAGGAAGATCCTGATCCATTCCAAATTGCATTGCTACACGGTTTGGAAGATATTGCTCTATAGAATCAAGACCAACCAACTCTGATACTCTCAAGCAAAGAGCAAATGACAAAGCACCATCAACCATCCGATCAAAGGTTTTCCATTCTTCTTTTTCACTGTAAAAGTTAGGAAGGAGCCCCTCAGTAATTCTTGCTGCATAAGGCCGCCAACAAAAGTTTTCTCCAGCTGAGTCCAAAACTAGTCTTATATTCTCAACTTTCACAGGAGAAAGGTTGTTCCATAAAACTGATCTGGGGTAGCCACCCTGGGTCCAACCAGGCTTAGGCTTAGGCTGCAGCGATGGAAACCTCTCCCATACCCAAAGCTGGACCAACTGAAATGGTGACCAGAGTTTAACTGCTAACTTATCATTATCTCCCTCGCTGGTCTCTAATTCACAAGCAGTAACAGTAATTGCTTTCAACAAACTCAAATCTCTATAAATGCTAGCTAGAACTGCCGGACCAAGTGCAATACGAACACCTCTTGCTAAATGAACCGCTATTGGAAAGAAAAGGCTGTTAGCTCTAATTAGTTTCTCAGAATCTGAAAAAACATACCTCGCTAACCATAATGAAAGAAAGGCTTCATGCTCAATGTCACTCCCACTATCCATGAACATCTTCATCCAACTAGTAAAACTAGCGTTTCTACTAGGCCCCCTCCCAACTTCTCTCCTAGCTTCATGCAGCTTGTCTTGAATTTCCTTCAGTTCTCCACTCTCAGCGGAGCAAGAAAAAACAGGAGAGCCCGAAACTGAGAACCCTCCCAAAATGATCACATCCTCTAAAGTGATGGTTGCTTCTCCCCATGGAAAGATAAACGTATTAGTCTCAGTACACCATTTCTCTGTAATTCCAAGGACTAAATCATCGTCTCTTTGAATGTTGCACTTAGAACTCATGATGGCCTCATAGATACCAGCGCTTTTCCACACAGACTTATACTTGGTCTCCAAGTTGTTTACCCATAGAGGCCATTTTCTTTCATGTTTTCGCCAGCAACTGAAGTCCACCTTCAAGTTTTGGGATACTGATGACAAAGTCGATGAACAAGGAAGAGTAGGAGGTTTTGGAGGTGGCCCATCCATTGAGTCCACAGTGGGACTAAGGAAATGCGCTATTCTCAAAGTTGGCTTGGAGTCACCCAAGAGGGACACCATGATCTCTTTTCTTTCCTCACACATGGTTGTTTCTGCCTCCACCATTTCCGGTTTTTGTGAACTCATGGGTCAGTAGTTCCTGATGTACAAGAAGAAAGACTAGGTGAGACACACTAAAAGATGTGCAAATCAAAATGTATTAGAAAACTAAGTTGAGAGTATGCATACTATCGCCTGCGACTGAAATGCATTGGAAGCTCCAAAGTGGCAAAATTTGTAACTCAATGCAACTCAACAGTTACTGGAAAACATATGGTGAAATTGCAACTCAAACTAGCTCCCTCTACTTCTAAAGTTTAGAACAAAATATAATCAATAAACCCATGACTAGGCGCACGAAACCCTCCTGGACTTGGAAGCGGAAAACAGAAAGATCAAACCTTTAAAACATTACTTAAAAAGGAAAGCTGATATAACACAGGAATGGTACTACTTTTTCTTGTCTTGGACAGAAAATTTAAAATTGTGCAGGTCAGAGTTTCTGAGTCTAAAACAAGGACCGAAAAAACAAAGCTGTCTTGACCATGGCAACTAAAAATGATGGACAAAAAAAAAAAGTTTGCTATGCATTTTCACCCTTAGCAAGTGAAGAGCAGCATTTTGCGCAAAAAAAACATTCGTTCTTTTTAATCAACACAGAGAACGAGTTACCAGATAAATAAATTAGGCAAGAAGGGCCATATCCGCTGGAATTGTAGCTTCCATTGTGGGTTCTTCGTGGCCGTTGGTCTCTGTTGGTTTATACGGTAATCTGCAAGGAAAAGATGAGTTCTTGATGATGGAGGGAGAACACATCCAAGAGAAAAAAAAAAGAAAAGAAAAGAAAAGAAAAGAAAAAATAGAAACAAGTGTAGTTTATAAGACTGCTAGGTATGGTGCCAGGTGACTACTGTCAAGAATTTGACAAAGGTCCCTTGTCAAAACTCCTTTGTCGTTTACCAGAGCTCAATTATGTCTCGTTGCATATTTCTCCAGATAGAATTTGACTTTTGGATTTACCCAGTTCAATGTAAAACACCACCAATCAAAATAAAAATGATAGCTAATTGATCTTTTTCTGGAACGATAATTAATTAATCTTAATAATAAAGTTAAACATGAATCCTTGCAAGTGAGATTAAAATTGGATCTGTAATAAACTAAAATGTTAGGACTTCTTCTGCACAGGAAAAAAAACCAGGACTTTTATACTCACCTAACAAGCTGTATAAAACATATAAATTGAGTTTGCAGCCATATATTGAGAGCTCGCCAAGTAAGAAGACACATTTGTCGACTAAAATATCATTTCCAAATAATTATGTAAAAGTCACGAAATGTTTACTCCAATCTTTTATATGTTTTTTATGTTATTTCGGCATCATTTAGTTTTGGCAAATTAAAGCTCAATCCAATTTCCTTTTCCCATCATCTTTAGCAAATAAAATATGTTCCTCTCACATTATTATATTACAACATATAAGATTTTTAAGGCAATATGATTCCTTCTTAAAGAAGTGCTATATATTACCAATCTCTAATTGAATTCTACATCTTGAATTAAAACTTTAAAAGTAAATAAAACCAAACAAGTAAATCATCGTAAAAAAAGAAAAGACCTGTAAATTTTAGGTAGTCTCTTGATGAAAGAGGGAGAGTGCCTCGAAGAAAAAAACTTTACCAGGTGACTGATATTGTGAACTTTCTCAAAGCATATGCTTTGTCTCCACGGAAGCACCAGGTGTGCTGTATTTATGTCCCATTATATATTTTCTGCAGTGTCATTTGTAACAACACAATTTTTGTTGTTCTTGTGATTGTGGGGGTGGCTATTGGATGAATAAAGACACAAAGCCAAATGAGAAAGTGTTAAGTTCGGTCAAGACTTGAGATTTCAACTTAGGTAGGTGTCGCACATTGAATGACCCAACCAACTGAGGAAAAATTGAGAACCAGAGGTCCAGAGGTGTGACTTGCCAGTAATGGGAAGCTCCTCTGCAAATTTGAAGTACTGTGGCATGCTTTTTTTCCACCTGTCTCAGGTCCTGACAATTTGGTAGTGGATGATGTGCTCTGTAGACTGTACACACAAGCATCTTTTCCACGCTACTTCTATTTTGGGACCTCTCACTGTCATGAAACACTTATCTTGCCAGCGAGTCTAAAGGTTTGTCAAACACTTTTATTGTCTACAAAATGATCTAATAACACTAACCTCATGATTTGCCAATAATTTGTCACAGCAAGTCCCAGGCTAGGCTATGACAAGGTGGATATGTGTTTCAGGACCCAAACAGAGAGCTCAATCGCACACATCTCCCATGCCTATGAAGCCCATATATCCCACTACTTATCCACACAAAAATTAACTGAAGGGTATTACCACAAACCCACCCCTTATGAAAATTTTCCTTGCTCTTCTAAATAAAGACAAATGGATAAACCCAAATCTGCAGGATCAAAATATTTAGCAGATCTTGGAGCCACAGAAAAGACAAGGCTAATATACGGTCCTATGGATTTAGTTGGACCAACTTAACAACCACTCCCCAGGTCTTTTTTTCTTTCTTTTTGGGCCAGCTCTTAACAACCATCCCCAAGTAGCTTCAACTTGTGGGGATATAATAACAGGAAAGAGTAATAAAAAAGAACCTTTGAATAATATATGCTGCAGACTTAACTACTAATAACAACCTCTTATGATCCCATGGTTATCAGCAATCTGCGGAAGCAGAACACAACCGAATACACATTTCTTTAGCTAGAAATTCCTGTTGGGATAGAGTTTGTGATGGTGGCATTTACTTGTCAAGAGTAAAATAATACTGAACCATCATTTTCTTTCATATGCATGGATCGTGCACTGCACGCCCGCGGAATTAATATATGAGTTTGTGATGCTTAGTAGAAAGAAAGACGTTGTTGCACATACATTAAACAAAACGTACACTAAAAGGTTTGATATTAGAAGAGTTGACCTCCAAAACCTTGCAGGCTTAGCCGCAATATGAAATGTGATATGGAAGAAAATTAATTCACGTATGCACATGTATTGCTCCATTGGCGTCTCTTTACTTAAAGCCCAAATGCATCTACCCTTAATTAAAACTCCACCAATACATCTTTAACTATCTTTTTCTCATCGTTGACTTTCAAGAAAAATGTTGAACATCCAAAATAACAATCTGTGTTGCAATAGCTATGGCTGACCAAACCATTTGTATATCCCCCCTCTCCATTTCCTGCTTCTCCCTTCATTTCTCCAGGAAATGAATAGCACAACAACTTCTGGTGGATTTCTTGGCTCTAATAATATTGGTGGATTTGGGTATGGCATTGGAGTCTCCATTGGCATCCTGCTGCTCATCACAACAATCACCTTGGCCTCCTATTTCTGCACCAGAACTCAACAGCCGTCGGTTCCAAGGCATCCAAGGAACGCCACCACAGAGCCACCGGACCTACAAAGTGTTGTTGTGGACATAGGGCTTGATGAGGCCACCCTGAAAAGCTATCCTAAGCTGCTATACGCAGAGGCCAAGCTACAACATACAGATTCCACCTCCACATGCTGCTCCATCTGTTTGGCAGATTACAAGAGCACCGATATGCTCCGGATGCTGCCGGATTGCGGCCACCTATTCCACCTCAAGTGTGTTGACTCATGGCTGCGGTTGCACCCAACTTGTCCAGTCTGCAGAACTTCTCCATTGCCTACACCAATGTCAACTCCTCTGGCTGAGGTAGTTCCTCTAGCAAGCAGCCGCCGAAATTGAGCCATTTCACTATACCAAGAGTTGTATGATTCCTGGTATCTTATATAATTCTTCTTCTGATCTCACTGCAAAAAGTTTCTTCTGGCGTCAGTAGGACCAATTGATAGAACCCTCTCCCTCCAAGGTGTAATTCTTATTCTATTGTTTTGTCTCTGTAGTTGATGTTGAAAATGAAGTTTATGTCATATATCTCAATTGAAATATGAGTCAGGTCATTAGATACTGGAATTTGTGCATGTAATGTATACTCAATGGAAATAGCTTTTTCTTGATAGAAACAGACATACAACTTCTGTACATTAGCAAGCAACCATTCTATACTAAGCGAGCAAAGCAAAAGTTCATACATTTTTATGATTTTTGGACTAAACTATGCTATACAGAGGACCTAAACACTTGAAATAGCCCTTGAAGACTGTAAAGCACTTGCTTCCAAATTTCAGTTTGTTTGTTGCAGCAGCTAACTGCTGCAAATAAGTTGATGAAATGTGTCGCACGGTCAGAGAATCACAAGACAGAACGAATGCCAACAGAGGCAACCTACAGGGCATAAGGGTTGTGGTTGTGGGCAACCCAGGAAACTCCTTGCTAATCTTCAGGCTGTGGAAACTCTATCTTCTTGATGCATTTGCTGGCAAGTAACAAATCTCTGAGCGTTGGTTTTTCACATTAGGACTTGTGTGTTAGCCAAGCAACAAATCTCTATACAAATAAAACCAAGTGTGTGACACAGAGTAATGCTGATTATTAAGGAGACAGACAGACAGTTAAGACAGAAGCTAGCTAATTAAAACTCATCCATCTCTTATATTGTTTCAGCCAGCCAAATCCCCAACATTCCACTGTCTGAAATTTTGATTCTTGCTTTTGCTTCTCTCCTGCTCTGACACTCAAAAACAAAGAAAAGACTAGAGAATAAATATTAATACCCAACCCAGTACCCAAAATTAACATTCAAGAAAATAACGTGAAGTGCAGTGCAATCTTTAAGAAGAGAATTCGTGGTTATTGAATATCGCAATTTTAGCAGCTTCTTATTCCATAAGACGAGGATATGCACGCGTTGTACAAGGCCAAGCCCAACCGGTCTGGACTGAAAGCAGGTCATTTTCTTTTAGCCCAACAAATACTAACATTTTGCACCAGCCCATGGAACTGGTTTCCGATTTGTGGACCTCCTGTTTTGGAATAACAGTTCCTATCATTAGAATAACAAAAAAAAATCTTAAAATTGAAATATTGAAATTGTTGTGTTATAACTTTGTCGAATTGTTTAATCTGCGTTGAGTTTTATGATTACTGTAACAAAATCATACCTAACGAACTCAATGAATAATCATCCGTCTTTTTGGAACGGGAGAGTTCTAGATTCAAAGAACTATCAAGCTGTAGTTTGAGTGAAGTTTTTTCACGAGCCATGCTTAGCAATTACCGTCCAAAATGGAAGGAAAGATTAAGACAATCAAAAGCTCAAACGGAGAATTCGCGGACCTTACGAAGCAAGTTTACAATTGCGTTTCTTTAGGCTTAATAGAGCAAGCTCAGTGTGAGGCTGTCTGGTTTTTGAGTTCCAACAGGTCCCATCATTTTATTGATTAGGTGGTATCAGAACATCAACATAAAAAGTTTGTACATATCCTCATCTGAAAAAGATAACCTTATTCCAACTTCTCTAACCTGAAGATACTGCACAGCTCTACTCTGTAGAAAACTCAAACAGCATACTGTGCGCATACTTCTCGCCTGGCTGAACTACAATTGATGGAAAGTTCGGCTGGTTTATGGCATTAGGAAATCCCTGTGTCTCCAAGCAGAGGGCGGAGTGCTTCCCGTAAACAGCACCGCCTTTGCCAACAACTCCATTGACGTAGTTTGCGGTGTAAAACTGCATCCCGGGAGCATTTGTCCACAAATTAAGGACCCTTGAGCTTGATGGGTCCTTGAGCTTTGCAGCATGTTTCAGACCCGATTTCTCTTCCCCACAGTCCAGCACGTAGTTGTGGTCATACCCTAAACCGACCTCATGGATTGATCCGCCAACCTTCTTCTCGGTGGTGAAATCAAAAGCGGTGCCTTTAACTGGCTTGATCTCACCTGTTGGAACTGTGTGCTCATCTACAGGTGTAATGTGAGATCCCCATATCTGAATGGTATGGTCAAGTATGGTCCCTGAGTTATGACCGGCTAAGTTCCAATAGGTATGCTGAGCTAAGTTTACTGGAGTGGCCTTGTTTTCTGCTACTGCTTCCATGTCTAGTCTCATTGTTGTGCTTGAAGTGAGTGTGTAGGTAGCAGTTAGAGAAAGGTCGCCAGGGTAGCCTATTGCAAGGAAAGGAAACATCAGAGAGAGAAGGGAGATAGCCAGAAGGAGGGAGGGAAGGAGAAGGAAGAAGGTATACCTTCTTCTCCATCGCGGCTACGATATCTAAATGTAATTGATGGATTCTCTCCTTTCTTGAGTTCTGCTACCTCCCATATCACCTTATCAAAACCCTTGTTCCCACCTATGGAACAGAAAAAACAAGAAAAGAGAAAAGAATTATGCAAGAAACCTTCCAAGTAAGCATGATATCCAAGTACCAAGAAAGAGAAACATTAAAATGTGCATAATTCGGTTTGATTATTAGAAAGCTTTCGAGAAAGAATTCTACTACAAGCTATAAGATATTGAAATGAAAGGGAAATTGGAAATAATAGTGAATATTGTCTACATACGATACCTACAGAAAAAAAAGAGCAAAGCAACAAATTTTACTTGGCAAACCTATCAGAAGTAAGGGCACAGAAGTGGAAGAGTATTTTTTTCTTCTTTTACCTGATATGTTGTATGAGTCAATGTCTTAGTCACATCACTCCGAGAAGTTAGCAGCATATAGCATCCAAAAGAAAG
This sequence comes from Turnera subulata, assembly GCA_028386065.3. Classification (NCBI taxonomy): domain Eukaryota; kingdom Viridiplantae; phylum Streptophyta; class Magnoliopsida; order Malpighiales; family Passifloraceae; genus Turnera; species Turnera subulata. Next base: position 42,105 of record JAKUCV010000919.1, on the reverse strand, counting down.
CATGAAATCATTAACTTCTCAGGATTATTTTTCCTCCTCTTACTGGATGATAGTAATCAAAATATGAGGAAAATCGTCTGTCGTATACGTGTGTGGATAAAGGCTACTCAGCCTGTCACAACATCAGGATTGTGATAACAGATAACTATACTGCTAGTCTACTAGCAGGATGACCACAATGATGTTTTTATCACTTTATGATTCACCCATCAACATAGTCTGTATCCATGCTTTCAGAATTATCTCTACCGTCAGCTCTACACACCTTGTGATCTAAGAAATAGCACGCAGAACAACATAAGCTAATTCACTACGAGTTTTAACAAGAAATTAGACACAAAGTCACGATCAATGCAAAAAATGTCAAACGACAAAGTCCCAAGATTACATACATACCGTGGAGACTGTTTGGAGGCCTGTTAAGGGGCAAAGTGTACTCAACCCCATTGAGGGTAAACTTCCCATCTCTGATCCTGTTCGCTACTCGGCCAACAATAGCACCAAAATAAGGTGCAACTCCTTTCTGATCACGTGCATTTACCCAAAACACAAAAATTAGAGAATAGAGAAGAAAACCCAAAAAGAGAATCTAATCACCCAGAATTGATCAAGATTTTGGGATTCCCTATAAACAGCGTAATCACAATGATTCCCTCAAAGTGACCCATTCAACATGATCAACGCAGCCAAAATTAAATTACCTTCATTCAAAAATACCAGTTACATGAACGCAACCAAAAAAATCAAAGCAATATGCCGCCAAGGTTGGCAGAAAATTAATCGCCAGAGAAGAAAAGGTTTCCACTAAGAACAACCCACTAAACTAAAATAGAAATGCAAAAAGGATTATGAACCTTCCATTAGATCACAATATATTAGATGATGAATTCAAGGGAAGTATTTACCAGATAAGGGTCCACAGAGTCGAATCCGAGGACGACATCAGCTAAATTCCCTATAAAAAAAAAAAGAAATCAACATTTGATCAATAGCATCACATGCAACGGGGAAAGAATCGATTGACTCGATCATCATCTAGAAAAAAAAAAAAAAAGAAGAAAAGGGAAGAAATAATAGGAACCATTTTTGTCAGGCACAGATAAGGAAGTAATGGTGCAGCCTACGTTGGCGATCTTGACCAGCATAGTGCCATTGTTGAGTTCAAAGATTTCAGGCTTCTGGGTTTGATCTGCCATTACTGGAGTTGCACACCAGAAACACAAAAACACAAAGTGGAGTGGGTTTGGTAGTAGGTTCTGCTGGTTAACCAGTTGTTTGGTACTTTTGTTGTTGTCTTCTGTCGGGTTTATATAGTGCTGTTGGTTAAAATGGCGGATATTTAATTATCCTTTTTTTGAACTGATTCTATTACTTTATCTCCGAGTCCTTATCCTGCCAGCAAATCATCGCGTTTACATACTATATCATCACAAGCCCAATCCAGAGTTCGGCCCACCCGATAGTCCATGAAGCGTCAAGAATAGGGAATTTAGAGGCCATAGTATGGGCCCTGATTTAGGGATTGACATATTACGAAGCTAGAGCTTCTGCATATATATATATATATAGGGCTTTTTTTTTTGTCGAATTTACAATTACAACGGCGCTTCTTAGATAAATGAATAACAAACATTTAGCTTTATTCAATGTTTCTTTTGTTTTTTTGTGTCGAATTATTCAATTTTTCTTGAGTTTGTTTGACAGACAATAAATTAAGCGTAATACAATATATGCTCAAATCAGACTCCTTAGTTTTCAGGCTGGCTGTTATTCCCTTCCCAGAAAGAGGGAAAAAGATGTCACGCTTTTCCAGCTGAACCAAACAAACGCATCTTTTCTGCAACCACGGCTTTCATGGCTTGTTTTGCAGAAGCCATAACATGCACGAGATCTTTTTGTGGGCTTCCAAGGGAGTCCAAGTAAGCATTACGCACCTCAGTGTTGACATTGAACTTCCTCACACCCTGCTCAATGCATGCCTGAAATACAAATGGAGAATTTTTTTTAGAAATTTTCATGTGCAAATATCAATTCACAAAGCTCATAGAAATTGTTGCATTTTTTACCACTATGCATAATAGAGTCATTGAGGGTACCTGGATAAGTTCTTTTGGCAAACCGGAAGCACCGTGCAACACCAAAACAACGCCTTTCCTTGAACTCAGAGCATACAAATCCTGAAGCACGCCGCGTAAGAGTTTAGCATTCATCAGGGTATGATCTCACCATTAGTGCACCAAGTAGAAATTAACGAGCAAATGTCTAATTCCCCCCCTAGTTTATGCTTTACCTTAAGCAAATCAAGTCTGAGCTTTGGACCACCTGGAGGGTACTTTCCGTGTACATTCCCGATACATACTGCCAAAGCATCTATACCAGTTTGATCAATGAACTCTTCAGCCTGAAAATTCAAGAGAACAACAATGTTGTGATATTGTGCGAAGGCAAAGATATAAGGGTTTCGTCATTTGTGCGTTCTATTCAACGACTTAGTAAGCATAAAGACCTTATTCACATCGGTCAGCCTAGCCTCGTAATCTTCAACAGTCAAGTCATCCTCTGTCCCTGACAATCTCCCTAGTTCAGCCTCCACCAGCATATTTTTTGAGTGGGCCAACTCTGATATATACTTTGTGTATGAGATATTATCATTCAGTGAAAGATGTGAACCATCAACCATGACTGAATCAAATCCCTGCATTACAGATTCAAGCAAAGGTAAATTCAGTTATGCACATTTATGTTGTAGAAACAAATGGAAGAAGTTGCCCATTGACATAATGGTATAACTGAATTTACTGTAAAATCCCTTGACAGGTTTCAAGAAATATTCTCACCAAGTCAATAGCTTCCACTAGCTCTTGCTTTGAGGTTCCATGATCAAAGTGAACAGTAACAGGAACCTGCCATATATGCATGTATGGATGATCCTTCATCATTAATCAAAGAGTAAGGAGCTTAATTTGTTTCCCAAAGATATATGTTGTTCCTTTCTTCTCAATGTCGATGCCTTAATAAAGCTCACAGTTTTATCCAAAGAAAAGGGTCTTGCACAAGGATAAACACCGAACTTATGGCGTATAAATTAGTAGGGATCTATATACTTCCCAAAGTGGACATGTAATAATATCTGGGTTCAAAATGCGATTAAAGACGCCACAATTCCAATTCTCATATTGTAAGTAGATTTGTTCATCTGATCCTATGTAAAGAATAGACAAAACATGATTGCATGTTTGACATTGGAGATGCTGCTGAAGACGACGTGATTTGTACACCAGTTATGCTGTGTTTGGCTCTATTTCCTCCCTTATCCAGTTAATATTATTTTCTATTTCAAAAATAAGAAATGTGCTTACAGTGGCATGTTCAGCAGCAGAGATACAGCAAGCAACCAGTGGAATCCCTCCTTGCTTCAAAGCACCAGGATGAATCTGTAGAAAAATGATATAGCTTTATTAAGAAATGCAGTAAGAAGCCAGATGGAGAGAAGTCTGCTACACTATACCAGAAAATGTATGCTAATTCTAAATATTCAACATGACCCTTTTCCTAACCTGTAGAATGGCAGGACTATTTTCCTCCTCTGCTGCAGCAACAACAGCCTCAGCTCCTTCCAAATTATAAACATTGAATGCACCAACAGCATAACCACCTTTCTCTGCATTCTTTATAAAGAATGTTGATGCCAATATAAGTATCTTCCTCTCATAAGACGTATCTAAATAAACGAAGTATTTTAGAATAGCAAATCGCACAGCCTTACAAGAAGGAGATCTTTCGTTGATGATAGTCTTGAAGGAAGAGCCCAGGATTTCACCACTTTTGCCACTGCATTGCTGTCACCGACATTGCCTAAAGGGAATTTCACAAGTTGTCTCAAATTCTTAAAAGTATTCTGAATAAGGACAATCAATAAAATAACCTTTTGAGCTTACCTGGGAAAACTATGTACGGAACTCCAGGATGCCTACTTTCTGGACCAAGCTGCCACAAGGGCACACCAGCCAAGGCTTGTCCAACTACTTTTGCACGCTTTGCTTCTAGAGCTTTTGTTGCAAGATCAGATGATGTGATACCACCCTAGAACAGACAAAAGTAGGCGTACATCAGCTAAAGGTGAACTCCTCAAATATTAAGATCAAGAACATAGGATCAGCATCTACCCATAATTAAGGTTAATATGCTCCACATCAGCGAAAAAAGAGGGGCCCTTACAGAATTAAGCCAGTGAAATGCATGTTCAACTTTGTGAGTAGTATAAAAATTCTTATCAAGTAAATCCACGTGCAAGAAGTGCAAGATAAGGATGGATTTTCGAAGTCTGGAAACTATTTTCTTCAGCTGAAGGCAAATGTGGAAATGCTTAACTAGCAAGACACAAGAATTTCAAATTGGGTTCAGAGAAAGAAGAATGCATTTCACTGTGAAACAAAGTTTCCAGATCAAGCAAATGTTACGAAGATTCCGGAGTGAATCTGAGCCATTGGGATCAGAGACGGAAGAGAACTTCTGAAGGTTTCTCAGAATCTATACTAAAGGAAACCACAAGAGGAAGAGATGCAAGGTTGTGGACCTTGCAAGCTGCACCATCTATGGACATTGGCATTTAGCAACATTCAAGCATAATAGCTATAAGAAATCAAAAACTCAATGTTCCAGGAACCAATGAAATCGACCAAGGATATGTTGTATAATCTATGGATAAATATTTTGAATTGCTCTACATTCTGAAATGCTTGCGGCATTAAAATCTTAAATTTCAATCCAAGTTGCCTGGTAAAAATAAGACATAAAATGGTGGTTGCTTCAACTATCTTAGAGAAATCATGGGGAAAAGGAGTCATCGGATACCTTTGCAAGAATGTAACGAGGTCTCGTGGGTATCCGCTTCACAATATCCACCAAAGCAGAGCTCACTTTGAAATTGATTTCCAGACTCTCAGATGGAGCTGCGACATAGGAAATAAAACAAGAAAAAAGGGCCATTTGGTGGAAGTAGGAGAAAATAATTTCCTTTGAACAGACACTATTCTAGCACTATTTGTGGTCATCACGGAAGATACCAATAATTGATTATACTAGATTTCACTAGTAAATACATCCTGCATAAAAATATAGTTTGTACAAAATGCAACACATTGCCTTGCTACAGCAGATCTCATTCTCAAACATCATCAGATGCATAGCACAAAAAATTAGAAAACTAAAAAGAAGATTTACTGACTTTTCCCAGTGATGAGTTCCCGACTAGTCATGATTAATGTGTCTTTACGAGCCTTGAGGTAAAGGTCTGCCATCTCAGCTGCTCTATTTATTTCCTCCTCCCTCACGGCAGACGACTTCATAGCAAGTTTATCAACAGAAACCTAAGCACAAAAGCAAAAGGAGAAATTTATGATCTCATACAATCAGTAGCATGCATAAACACACATGCATGCAGATAGGAAGCATCTGGATTACCTCAATGACTCCTAATAGCTGGCCGCACTGTAATTTAAGTTCTTCAACCTATGATGCAACATGAAATGTTAAAAAAATTTCAAGGAATCTGAAACAGGAAAAAGGAAAACCAAATTCCACTAGTTCAACCTGTTTAGTTGTCTTTGGTACGTATGATCCCACAACAATAAGTCCACCTTTCCTTTCTTTGTTTATTCCCAGATCTTTCGGCAGAATTGGAGCTTTTGGAATAATCCCAATTCGAGCGGAAACAAGGCTAGCAGCAGAACGACATAAGAAAGATTTCCCCTTAAATTCTGCCTGCATGATGAGCACAGGCTTATGCAAAAATCTTTCGTGGATTTTTAGTAAGCAGAAAAATAATAGAATACAAAGAATAGGAAGATGTATTGCCTGGATCATTCCGGCAGAAAATACAGCCATGTCTCTTTCGCTAGCTGCATTAACTATACATGTAGATCCCTGTTTCAGCCAGTGACAAAAATATCATCATTAATCAGGAGGCAGGCCAGCCAAGAGGTTCTGGTTCACAAAGAAAGAATCTTCGGGTGCAGAAAGCATATTACTATGGATTTAGTCCTACTTATTCAAAGACCTATCAGAATTGGAAAGACCTATCACAAATGTTGATTATCCGTACCTTCTGCAGATTGCAAAGAACATCAGAAACAGCATCTGGTCCGCCTTTCCTCAGTAGCTCAATTGATATAGAAGCAACACTACTGGCTGGAATCCGGCCTGCAGTTTTCTCCTCCACCCACTGAACATCCAGATGGAGTTGAAAACTCACTACCAAATGTACATCCTTCCACTTATATTTGACAAGGTAAAAATGTATACCTCTCGGAGATTAGAGGACTTATAGCCAAAAGAAGCATCTCTTGCAAATTCAGTGTCCCCCGCGGGGATAAGCCTGCGAACAAATTTATCTCATATACCAAGCACAGCCAATAAAGATTCACTCGGATTAAGTTATAACTACCATACCTGTCAGAATCAGCAACATAGTGTACATCTTCAATAGTATAACGACCACCTTGAAGGAAAAAGGGGCAAATGATCCATGCGTCCATCTCTCCAAGTACTGAAACTGCTGCATCTGCTTCCTAAACAAATCAGTAACCTTATATCATAATGCAGTTTAAAAACGCAAGTTGGAACACTGTTCACATAAAACTATTTGAGAACATATAGCCTTGCCTCTGGAAAATGACCACGTAATGTTGAATCACCTCTCAGAACTACTGTGTAGTAGGTATTCTCAACTGATGTAGCAGCAGCACTTAGGTTTCTGCATATATCTTGTATCAATGAGCTGGCCTGGAAAAGGTTACATTACAATTTCCATGTAAATAACATCCTCAATGGAAAGCTAGGTTCTCCAAGAAAGTATTATAATGATGATGAGGCAATGGCTCGAAGTGCTTAATAAACTTTGAGGAAAGCAACATACCTTCTCAGAGCTTAAAGATCGAGAGTTAGTTAAAATGAAAAAACATGTAGGCTTTTTCTCAAACTGCTCTACTAGAGACTCTACACTCCTGCAAACACAAAACAAAATGTTATCCAAAACTTGAAAAGCATGTTATAAAGAAGGATGTACTTGTCATGAATGATATGGCACTATAAACTTCCCCGTCCATGGAATCATAACTTTCTTTCAGAATGTGTACATGTACACATGCATGGGAAACAACCGAACGTATGTAATCTACATACAGACCTCCAATTTGCTTAGTAACTACTAACAATGAGGCCAAGAAATCACCATTCCGTTAATACTTCAATGCCGTGAACAGTTTGGGTTCCTGTTGGATCATCATCTAGAACAACCAATATTTTTGAGTTCGTCTGATTAAGTCTCCTTATATCATCAGTGGGGTCCTGAGGCCACTCGGAAGGAAGAGACTGAAGGACATCTTCTTTCTTTAGAATAGGAAGTTTTCCTTCAACTTTAACACCTGTAAGTGTCTCATAAACCTGTGGATAGGAAAAAAAATGGCTGTTAACCAGTGTCCATCCAGCTTCAATCCAAGAACTATTCCAGTTTTCATGTGATTAACTTCTCTACCTTAACTACACCAGCATCATCTTGCCGACCCCAGCCAGCAGCAGAGCCTGCTCAAAATTTAAATTGCAATTGTATGCTATGTAAGCCAGTTCAAACCTCTTACATGAAAACAACAGCAGAACTAAGACATTTATCAGCTTTCTTTATCCCAAGAATTTTTACACACAGTTTAATGTTGCCTAAATTTAGCTCCTTCTAGCAATGAGAAGGATCCAAATGACTGTCAAAGTCTTCATCCTCGCTCAAAAGTATATGGGTTCCAAGATACAAAGAAAACTTAAAACCAGATTAGGCTGGTGAATAAAGCCTTTTGCCCTATCTAGAGAAAATGAGCAATCGTCTCGCCATGACATTCCAAAACTCTATCCTTAGATAGAAGACCTCGCCCAAATATACATACCACTACATATGTCATGTGTGCATGTTTGAACGTTTTTCTCAGTGTCTAATGTGTGCAGTTGCAAGCGTCGAGGACCATCCACTTGCCAATAACAGAGTATTGATACTTTTCCTAATATTTCAGTTCAGCCTGACCCTCCATCTATTTTAGAACCAGTTTCCTATGCACCATCACTGACAAGAATCGTTAACCATTCTACTTGACTCCTGGTAAGCACAAAATCATTCTGATTGGTCTTTATACGCATTTCTATAGTCTCAAGTTTAAACTCAAAAGAAAAACAAAAGCCTGAAGAGGTAAGATAAAAATACTTCAGTACTAAATGTAAGGAGACCAAAGTACCTCCAACAAACAGTTGGAGAGCCACCGATGAAACATGAAGCGGAACTTTAAGGGAAGAAGATTCACGGCAAACAATGCCCTGTATATGAATGTAAAACAGGTTTTAAAAAAGTGGGAGCAGTTTAAAATTTTTTACTCGTGTAGTATGTACATGGGGTGGAATAGAGATAAAAACAGACCAGATCCTTCACAAATATATCGAGAGCAGAATATGGGGTGTAATCATTGTCCAACATGTGCGGAACACGATTCTCAAACATCCTGCAGCAACACCAATATTGTCCTAGCATTAAGTCATAAAATCCAAAAATACATAAGATAGCCAAAAAAATTTGTGAAGAGAGACAAGACCTTCAACTGTCAAAAGCAATTCTAAAGGACTGATGCATTAAAACTTAAGTTAACATGTCAAGCAAACCCAGAATTGTTATCCGGTAATCAAATATGTTCCTATTAAATGCATTACAAAATGTGCAATACTAATGAGCTTGTAGCTCAAGTAGTACTCTTGAAAGCCTTAAAGGCCAAGAGGGGATGAGACCTCAGGTCTGAGTTCACCTTAAATATCTCGACTATATCAAATATATATATAAAAGAAGCATTTACTTTTTAGATGGGATGAAGATTCTGAAGGTTTGGGATGGCAACATTCAGTTGGTAGATTCTTATATGCCAAGCCATTTGCCTTTCAGGGTAGAGATATGAAAACAAGGATATTGAGATTTCAGATGAACAACACTAAATAAAAGTTGTTTCTAGAATTTACGCATGCTGAAAAGAATAAGAAGAATAGGAGGATGCCTTCCACAACGTAAAACTGGAAAGGTAATTAATTCAATAAAACCAAGTTGTTGACCAGAGACGACATATGAGGTCATCATCTCTTCTTTTCTTTCTTTTTTTTCTGAGAGTAGGAGCCAGTGTTAGAACAACAAGTTGCGATTACAGGCAATATTCACAGAAACGTATTGACCTGTGCGATACTTAGGAAAATAAAACAAGATCAATGTACATTATTATTCAGTAAAACCAAGTTGTTAAATTAAAATTTTTGCCATAACTTGGGAAATAAATTGAATTAAAAAGAAAAAGAATCATTTATAGGGAAAAAAATAATTTATGGAAGTGTAGATGCCACAAACCAGGATGTTCCTCCACTATTCGCGATGAAATCAAACAGCACTCTTGTATTGAGACCTAAGCGAGCTCCAAATGCCATTGCCTCAGCTGCCGATGCTATATGAACTCCAGCAAGCAGCTGATTAACCATCTTCACACCACTACAAACGAGAATGAAAAAGAACAAAAATGTATGAGCATCTATTTCTAGAGCCATGAAAATGCCTTCAAACTAGAAATCAAGATTACAGTGTAATTTAAGACAATTTGGATTAGTGCAAGAATGCGATATCAATTAGTAGTTATCTGGTACAATAATGATAGAGTGGATGTTGAGGATGAATAATGCTGAAATACCTTCCAGCCCCGCAACCACCTTTGATGACATAAAGCTTCTCACTTAATGCTGTTCATCGTTAACAATTAAGAATAAGTAGAAAGCTCAGAAAAATCTTTCACCTCACAATGAGAAAAAATGCAGTATTCGAATTACCAGCGAGCACTGAACCAGTGCATGTAAGAGCCATATCAGTGCCAGAAGCCATTATCTGAAATGAATATAGACTTTCTGTTATAATATAAGCTCAACATACTCTGACTTAGCTTCTTAAATAATCTGAAGATGCCATACTCATACCGTAAGTGTTCCATTTGCTGCCCTCTTAACACCACCAGAAACAGGAGCATCCACCAATTTCAGATCCTTGCCTTCACCTATTATATATGCAGGCTGATTGTGAACAAAATAAAGCATAATAGGTGGCATGGATGAAATAATTATCAGAAGCAGAGAAAGAATAGTATTCTCTAATACCAAACTGGACTTCTTGTCCTTTCTAAACATGGCTATATTGATTGCCACACTGAGTCCCCACATCATTTTGAACATTTTTAATATTCAGCTCCAAAAATTAGAAAGCAGAGAGCATGAATGAGTCTGAAACTACGTTTTCAAAACTTCTGTTATGGATGTTCAAGAAAATTTAGTTCAATATCCTGAAGCATGGGTAGTTCATCCACACCAACTGGGGGATTGACAAACAAGCGTCAATCACAACAGTTTTAGAGTAGTTCAACCTGACTAGTAACGTTTCAATGAAGCCCTCAAAAACATATATTTTATTTGCTAAAACAAATCCAGAAATGCCAATAGCGATTCTGAATTCAAGGAGTTTCTGGAATAAGAAACATACAGCAGGCATAGTGGATGAAACAATTGAGTAACAAAACTCATGGAATTATTCAAAATAGATCTTCAAATTGCTTTTCTCTTTCAAATGAAAGATCAAAAGATTCCTGCAATGTCTCACATGTTCATTCATCATACTAAAATCACACAATATTATGTTGACATTCACTTAAGTGGGGCCAAAGAAGAGGAGAAAGTAAGTTGCTCTCTTGCAGCCGATAAATCAATACTTGCAAGCGCAATAAACAAATGGATGCGGAATAAGCATGTGAGAAGATAAATAAAACTATGATGTGAGAAGTACATACTTAGTAAACGCTGCTCTAACCGGATCACAAATGCAGGAGATACAGTTGAACAAAGGACGATAGATGCTCCTGATGGAAGAGCTACAAATGCCAACAAAATAATAATTACAAAAAAAAAAGAAGAAGCAATGTTAGAGCTCTAACCCACATGAAGAATTAAAGAGTTGAAGGTACCTGCAACTGCACCCTGCTCTCCATACAAAACATCTTCTGCTTGGTTTTCATTTGTGACCATGATTACAAGCACATCCACATCTGGACCAGAAAATAGATATGAAAAGAAGTTTTGACTCGATGATTGGACAATACATGTCAAAGTGAGCAGTTGAATGAACCTGCGGGTTTCTAGTTCCCCAGATGATGTGACAAGTTGGAATATTGGAAAAGAGAGTGGAGTTGTAAATTCTATGAATATGTTGATATCCATACAAGTGCAAGTGCTTGTGTATGTAGATGTAATCTGTTTAATCTCTACCCTAATTTTCAGCTCTCATGGACTTCTCTTGAAGGAAATATTAGCATAGATAGCCTCTTTTTCTTAGACACTTCCTGAATCTTTATTTCACATGCCTAAAGAGTGCAAAGAACAGCTAACAGCTATTACTTATGCTTGCCCCTGCTTATACAGCACAACTTATACAAAAGGGCAAAGGAAAAGATTATTCAGCCTTGTATCTAATTCTATGATTGCAATATTTACCAAAACTTTATAGTTAAACCATGTTGTTTTAGAAGTTAGATTTTTAGGATAGATCATCTGGCTTTATTGTATTCTGTTGTCTGCTGATTCAAATCACAGAAACTACATATGTAACGCACGACCTCTAGATGTTTCGGCTGGTGAGCTGCCAATCAAGCCACCAGCACTTGCAAATCGCGTTAGAGTTGGTTTATACACCTGCCATCCAAGGAAGACAGCAGTATGAAGTTTCAAAGATATTTGAAACTGAAAAATCAACATGCAACAAGAGATGAGGAATTACATCATAACCAATTACGGAGTAATTTGATTTCAGTAAGTGAGTTGCCATGCCAAACCCCATTGCTCCAAGACCTATGAAACCAATACGCTTCACAGCAGAAGAATTGGAAGTAATCTGGCCGGCTAGTTGCTCGGGACTATAAGGATCTGAACTGGCTGCCTTTTGGATATCTACAAGAGATACTTCTCCCCAAACCTGAGGAAAATTGGGCATGATTGTAGATAATAAAGCATGTGAACAGGCAGCTTCTCTTCATATAACAGCCTAAACACGAGCAAGAACAGCCTGTGTCAAGGACATCACCGCAAGAGTGTAAGGTTACCTTGACCAGTGTGGCGTCATTACCATCTCCAATCCCATATGAAGACCCTGAAATAGGAGGCACTAATTGAGCAGAAACTTCTTGATCCGTTAAGCAATAAGCAAATCAGAGGGCAGTTTTACCAAGAATAAGCTGTTGATAGGCAACAGCCAAAAGTGGAAGAGGAAACGTGAGTGCCTTGGCCACATTCAGAATATTACCCTAAAATTTCAAAAGATTCAGAAGTCACGAACTCAAGTGGTGTTATAAAGAGGTAAATCAAAGTATACACAAACACCCAGAAAGCATTGCCATATCCTAGTAACAAACAATTCCTGACAAGGAATCAACAGCAACCAAGAATGCATCATTTACCAAATTTTGGACCAGAACATTGTGAGAATGAGTCTTGGTAAGGCCTTTCAAAAAGTGGGGTAAATGATTCTTGAAAACCCTGCGTTTGCAGAACAGTTATCTCACCACAAAAGACATAATACAAAAGAAAAGGAAGGAACAAATCAGAATGGCAATGACTACAATGGGAGGACACTATATTGAAGAGAATCACCAGGATATAAGAAAATGGTCAAGCAGTAATTGATAGAGAATAACAACTCTAACTATTAAAGTTTCCACTTCCCACTCGTACAATACCTACAAAGATCATATTAGCCGATAATTCACTGTTAAGACATAATGCTAACTAAAGCACAGCGAATTCGTAATATCTCACCGTTTCATAATGTGAATTTGACCACTGCACATGTAAAACCATTTGAAAACAAAGATTTACAGAACACTGACTCAAAGCAGTCTATCAATTTGAGTCCAAGTTCCCCCCATTTTAGCTATGCATACAGTTTCTGTAGAGATATAGGTCTATTTTTTTAGGCACATATGTTTTAGGATGAATAAGATTGCTCCTATGACAGAGCTCTTTAGATAAAAAAGAAAAGTGCAATAATCAATGAAGAATAACAGTAAAAATATTTGTATGGCAGCATTGGACTCACCATGAATTTCCAGCAGCATTCGCAATGATGTCATAGACTATCCATGGATGAATTCCAGATTTAACACCTATTGAAATAGCCTCCATTGAAGCAACAAGATGAATGCCCTCAAGTAGCTCATTCACCATTTTACTTTTACTGTGACAAAATGAAAACTAGAAATGATTATCTAATTGTACATAATCTAGGCTAGCAATCCACAACAATGCAAAAATTGATGGTTGTTATTCAGTCTGACTAACAACTGTGTTCTACGAATGGCTCAATATTGGATGTACACAAAGTGCTCATGAGGGAACTAAGAAATAGTGATTTGTCATGAACACAGAGAGAGGCCATTTATTAGAGAGTTGGTTTGTCAATCATGCACCGGTTTAGATGTTGGTATACATGTATGTGTGGTTTCTGCACCCCTATCATACTTACGTAATTTATGGGCTCACCCCAGCTCTTGACCCAAGTGAATAATGAAAATCTGACAATATTGCTGACATCTTATCTGGAAAGCATATTATCAATTATGCAAATTAGCATGTCCCTAAGTTACTATGTCTCCTTTTGATCATTGTGGAGACAGTATGACTTTGTGTTAGGATAGAGGTTAGCAAGGTAGAAATCACACCTGCTAGCACCAACTTCTCCTTCGAAAATGAAAAGCTTTCCGCACATTGCTGTTGAAAATAATAAATTTAAATGAAATTCTATATGGACAACTTGAAAATCAACTTGTGCGCTCCAGTAGATCAACAAATTATTGCACAAAGCTTACCAGAAAGAATAGGTTGTGCCCTTGTAATAGCTTCAGACCTTCCCGAGGAAGTAATCTAAATAAGGTGAAAGTAAATACACTTGAATTTGCATGCAATGCCAGAAAGATACAACTTATGAACTAAAAAACAATATTACCATGATCTTCCCTTCAAAAGCCTCTGACACTCCCCTGGAAACATATGCGTCTACTAAAAAAGCTTCTATGCCATCCTCTGCAGCACTTAAATGCATGCCAATATTAACATAACATTTAGTGCATAGGTTAAGCTATCCAAAAAGAATTGAGGGCAACAGAGCAAGGAAAGATCTTAAATTCAAATGACCTGCCTGTCATTAAAATTTCAATTGATTGACTGACTCAGTTCCCTTAGATGAATTGCATTAAAGACAATTGCACATTCAGAAGAAGATTGCAAATTCCTTATCCATATTCCTCACCATGTATTGCCAGACTTGTATCTTTCCCATAAACTCCTTAAATTGACTACGTACTGAGGATAGAAAAAATCATACGAAAGATTCAAAGGAGAAAATGCTCCTAAAATGGCCAGCTGTTTGATTCAAGAAGTTGCTTTGTATAAAATAAGAAAAACATTACTTATAGCCAAACGCTCCAAGTGCATACTATGCAATGTGGGATGATTTGGTTGCCCACGTACAATATTTTCATCTTATTTTAAGCATTTATAGCTCTTATGCATTGCATGTTCAAAATTGTCAATCCAATTAAAATATATAAAATGTAAATTACAAAGCAACCAACATGCTGGAATAGCTCAGTTGGTTAGAGCGTGTGGCTGTTAACCACAAGGTCGGAGGTTCAAGCCCTCCTTCTAGCGTATTTATTCTTCTCAATTTTTTCACCCCAACTACAAGCTCTCTCCTTCTTTTATTCCCCTTTTCTAAAACATGGAAACTGCAATAATTTTTCTATTAACTTAAAGCTCTCTTTTTTCTTTATTTTCTAAAACAGGGAATACATTCTTTTTCCACTAACATTCAAGGTGGAATTGCATCTGATGTTCAAAATTGTAAAAAGTGACTTTAAGTTTTTGACAGATCATATGTTAAGTCTTTATTGCAGGATGAAGAATGAAACTTAATAGTTTTATACCCTGTCCATTTCATTGCTAACTGAGCAAGAGTTTTACACTAGAATACTATGACAATGTAGGGACGCACAACTAATAAAAGAAAACATTTTTCTATACGTACCTCTGAGATTTTTCTCCAGATTCTGAATATATGTGGGAAGAATGGTTGAACATAAAATGATGACGGCCCCTTTCGTCAAGCCTGCAAGTCATGATGCTATGTATCCTGTATCAACAATGTGAACAATAATAGCCAAACATATTGACGAAGAAGATCCACAAAGACCTTTCAAAATGCCCTGTTCACTCGAAAGAATGTCATTGATTTGGTCCGCTTGAGATACTGAAACAAGCAAAGCCGCAACACCTGCATGAAAGATTAAGAAAACAAAAGATAGAAGGAACAATTAGTGAAGGACAAGTAGCACAAAGACATGAGAAATCGACAAAGAGATTCATCCAATGTTAAAAGGAGAGGAAGCAAATTCCAAATGGCAAAACTGTATTCGCTAAGATATTAACCGAAAGCTTGTCTATGTTGTTACCTCTTACTTTGAAGAAAACATACATATTACATGGAATGCAGATATATATGCTGCACTTCCATCTTGAAAGTGTGGAAGCTGAATGAAGTGACAGTCAGTGTAGCTTGTCTACCATAGAAATGACATGAATTCCAAACATACTCTTACCATTTGCAGCCTCGAAGGAGCTAGTGCATCTGATCCCTCCTAGATTCACAAACTTTTCCACGAAAGGTCCCTCTATCTATACAACAAGGAAATTCCAATTAAATATGCAATCAATTAGGGCAGCAAAAAAATAAAACTCATCTAACGAAGTAATCAAATCATATATTATTTCACTGCAAATTTTGTAACAAGAAAAAAACAATCCTACACTTGAAATTTACAAACACTGCAAATTCAATGAGCCGGGAGTCCTGCCCCTACTGCTTCACGGTATCAGCTTTGACCTGCTGCATGTCCATCAAGTTATTCCAAACTGAATTTTGTTCATGTGTCCTGCTGTAGCTCATGTAAGTTTATGGTTTCTATGTCCATCAACAATGTGTATTTTGATTATTGGCTTTGTGCTCCAATTAACAAATAATAATATTGGAGACTTGGAGTAGTTTGACGCAAAGTTATGGTGATTGGGAGATTTTTGGTCCTATCCACTTGGTATCCAAATGGATCTACATTCAATTACGGGTTTTTGTGTTTCATAAATCAATGTATAATTTATATTTAGTACATACTACTGAGTTTATTTGTATTTTGAAAGTAAATTAAAGTGCATTTTTCTGTCACTATATTCTTCCGTATTAAGAAAAATCAATTTCTTGGACAAATTCAAATCAACCATTTGTTGTTGGAAATTAAAGAATAAAAATTCATTGGCAATTTTTACCAGCTAAAAGATGAGTAACCAGAAAAAAATCTTTGACAATTTTTAATAAATAGAATTAATAAATGTAAAAAAGATCCTCAAAATATAGTGAGACTTGGTTTTAAATACTTTTATAATATATTATTATTAATGATTGTTAAAAAAATATATAATTTAAGTACTGAAATTACAATCATTAATATAAAAATAATTACTTATTAGCTACATAGAAATTATATAATATATTATTTTTGTCATTAACAGAAGCAAAAAGAGGTCACCCTGCTAATTCTCAAAGAAAACAGATAGTTCGGGCGGAGAAAAATCGCCAAGTGGGTGTCTATTGTAGATGCCCAACATTAGTGTTGCACAATATTTTGCTTGACACACTTATCTTAACACCCTTAATTGATAGGATCAAGACACTGTAACTCAAGCTATTGTACAATATTTTGCTTTGACCCCTTTGTTTTACCCCACCTGGCGCCACGCACTTATAAGTATAACTGTTTTCTCTCTCTCTTTTTTTTTTTTTTTGTCAAGACAACCAAATTTGAGAATCGTTAATTAGATCAGTTTCTTTTCATTTCAAAACAGAAGCATAAAGACTAAAAAGACCAATCTAGTCAAAGAAAAAATCTTTTTGACCACAGTACAAAGAAGTAATAAATGTATGGAAGAAGAAGAAAGACGAAGAAAAATTTACAGCATTTGTGAATAACCAGCGAAATGTATAAGGCTATAAGCAAAGCAACATTCCGGAGATAAATAAATAAGCTCATTTCATTATTAGCCCCCCAAAGGAAAGGAGGAGCATCGAACCCAAAAAAAAAAAAAGACTCAAAGAATTGGCGACACGTAACTGCCAACCCACGTCTACAGCCAGTCTTATCCGTTTCCCGAGGAAAACAAAGAGGAATATGCAACGATTGAAATCAAATTAAACACCCATTTATCATTGCTAAACCAAATTACAGAAGAAAGGAAGAATTAAATTAAATTAAATTACCTGGGAAGCTTGGACTTTGAAGCCAGAGCGAAGAAGGGAAGCCGCCATCTCGAAGCGCAAGTCGTCCATCCCCAAGAACCCCACAAGAACACCACCGCCGCCGCCTTGAGACGCCATTGCTCAGCCGCTCTCCGCCCCCCTGACGGGATTGATGATCTTTGATCCTTATTAGAACTGTGGATGATCGCTTTTAACGTTATAACAACAAGCACACGGGGTTTGCAAGTTGCAAGGCTTGTCTGCTTGATGATATAGATTATAGAATATGAACGTTTGTTTATGTAGTAGTAGAGTGTGTTAGGAATAAATAAAGGACAATAATTAAAAAAAGAAAGAGAGGAAGGAACCTACTGCCACTAATGAACACGAACACGAACACGAAGCGAATAACATAAACACGCTACTCTCTCCTCCTCCTTTCCTCTTTTGTCTTGTTCTTTGTACGAGACAAAAACGTGAAAATGATTGTAATTGTAATAAGTGGGAAAGTGATAAACTACTGCCGTAGTTTCTTGGTTGAGTTCTTTTTTACTGGTAAAGACTAAAAAGCCTTTTCGTTACTACTATTTTATTTTTTTGGTCAAGTTACTATTTCTATATTTTTTTTTGTTAACTTTCGAGTTTGTTAATATTTTGGGGGATGGGGAACCAATAAAAAGATCTCACAAAGAAAAAATAAAGAAAAAGAAGATAGGCTTCGTTAGGCTTACGTGGTGTTGACTTGGAGATGAGTCACAAGCAATTTTTCTTTTTCTCATATCCTAAGCAAATTGCTGGTCCTCTTCTTTTTATTTTTTTTAAATACAAATTTCTGTTTTCATGGTATTTCCTAATATCTTCCTCGTCACTTCTAATTTTTTCAACTTGAAAACCTGCATGAACCAGCTATTTAACTATTTTTCAATACATCGGCCGTGTCACTCAAAAGTGGGTCTGATTTTATTTTTCTCCGAAACCAAAATGTGGGTATTTTTTTTGTTTTTGAACTAACAGAAACCAACCTTTCATATATATTTATCAACACGTTCAATAGGCCAAAAGTTGGTATAGAGTTGGATCGTCCAACCACGATGTTTTTATAAGAATATAAAATATTCGAAATATATTGTATTCATAAAAAGAAAGCAACTATAATTGGACTATTAGAGTTTTTTTTTTTTGAACGCTGGACTATTAGAGTTGATTGGTTATTTTGGTCCCCGGTAATCATAGAATGTGGCTACACTTTATGGTGGTCTAATTAGTAATTTAGTAGCTTGTTGCGTTGATTTTAAACCATAAACTATATTTGTGTTTGTATATTTTTTTTTTAGGAATATTTGTGTTTGTATATTTAAACGGATTGAAATACCAAATCAGCAAAAACATCTGGTGTAAGCATATCATAAACCTTTTTGGCCTATAATATATATTTTTTAGTGAATCAATTTAATCTAAATTGAAAACTTACCAATTTTTCAGCCATTGAATTTGGATAAGTTTCCAATTTGGATCAAATTGATATGGATCAAATTGATAAGATGTCTAACTTCAGGAGAATATTGAATTCTAAAGAGAGTACCAATTTTGCATCCCCGAGATATTCTTTTTATATAAAAAGAAAACTTATCCAAATTGAGTTATTAAATCCAGTAGTATGATTCTTTTCAGCGATTGTATATAAATAATCCATCTCCTTTAAGAGATCCGATGATACATTGATACAGGAACAATTTGGAGAACATTGACCATCCATGTGCTTAATTAACACAGCCAATTAACGGCATTCTTTTGTTCTTTTAAAAACTTTCACGACAAACCTAGCTTTGTCCTAGGTCCAAAGTTAGTGCGGATTGTGGGCAGATACGACATAACGACCTTCAACTTTGGGCCTAGCATCATTAAACGAGGAAGTTTCCTGCTTAGAAAGAGTTAGCCCGTACGCCAAGACAAGGAAAGAACAGAAGGTGACGATTTTCCAATCCGAGCCCAAACTAACAATTTCGGAAACTTCAAATGAAAACGGTCAAAATGAATCCAAAAAGTTATAATGGTTCGATTATTTTCTGTGAAAACCAATGGCTTCTCTACAAGCAAATTACACCTGAAACTGCAAGCTGAAAGGCTGGCCTACAGGCAAAGAAAGCCCTGTTTTCTCCAAGAAAGAAAACTGACCCTGCGTCTTCTGTATTCCTATAAAGCTAACCTTACTAATGATCCAATTCTGACTCACAGCAAAATCACCATTTGTCACAGAAGAACTCACCGCTACACTACCATTCCCTGCTAACCCACCAGTGAACTGCACAAAAGTCCACTGCCCTCCATCTCCACCCATCTCCACACTCTCCCCATCATCCAAGAAAAGCTCTCCCGTGCTGTTCCCTGCGCCACTGACAACCACCAAGAGCTGGAACTCCGTCTTCCTGGCCTCTACCGTGGTATTGGCCGCTCCCTGCAATGCCAGGATGTTCCCTTCCCGGATATGCACGTTGATGTGATCGGAAGGCGCGTCTAGTGTGATGGTCTTCCCGGAATCCACCGCAAGGGAGTTGGAGTAGTTGAACAGGTCGAACCAGTTCCCTGCAGGGAAGTATGCGTCGACAGAAACTGCGCCTTGTGACACTACAGGTGAAACCATTACTCCTTTGCCTACTAGGAACTGTGTACTGAGTCCGTAGGTGTTGGTGTCTTGAGGGAAGGAGAAGAAAACAGGCCTGGCTATGGGTGTCCCGTTGATGTGTGCTTCGTACATTAGTGTGTAGAAGTATGGAAGCATCTGGTATCGGAGGCCGAGCACCTTCCTGGCAGAGTCGGCCACCGATTGCCAGACATAAAGCTCTTGACGTGGAGAGTTTTTGTTGGCGTGATCTCTTGCAAATGGGTAGAAAGCACCAACCTACGCCAATAAGAAACTTCAGGTTAGTGAAATACTTAAACACGGTAGCGGAGCCATTATGATCAGGACAGATTAATAGGCATTTTACCTGAATCCAGCGACGGCAGAGTTCTTCATTTGAGCCACCGAGGAAGCCACAAATGTCAGCACCAACCATTGGGATTCCAAACAATCCAAAGTTCAAAACAGATGGAATGCTGAACGCCAAACCATCCCAAGAAGCAGCATTATCTCCGGTCCAGTGAGCTGCATACTTGCCTGTGCCAACAAAAGTTGATCTAGAGAGTACAAATGGTCTTTTACCAGTCACATTGAGGAGAGCTGCGTGGGTAGCTATGGATTCCATGTGGCCAAACAGGTTATGCACATTGTACTCCGTGATGTTTCCATAGTGCAGGGATGTTACAGGGGCGGTTCTGTCATTGATGTTCTTTCCATTGTTAAACCTGTAGGGTGGGTTGTCAAAGGTAGAGTTCTGGTCGGATGGTGAAGTGATGAAGTTAGCTATTTCGTTCATGTCAATCCAGAGACCATCAACCGGAAGTTGATCATGGAAGAGTTTGATCTCATTAGTCCAGTATGGTCCGGAAGATGGATTGAAAAAATCAGGGAAGTAGACATCACCAGGCCAAACTTTGCCCAGGTAATTACTACCATTATGTTTGATGTAGATATCAGCCTGCAATCCTCTATTATAAGTTTCATATGATGAATTCACACTAATGCCTGCATAGAATTAGAGCCAATGTTTACTTGCCTTGAACAAAACGGAGGAGGACTAATAGGCATATCAAATGAAAATTAAATCACCAAAATTGTTCAGATGCACTCACCGGGATCTACAATGACGACATATTTCTGACCATTCTGATGAAGGTTGTCGACAAATGTCTTCATCCTGTCCAATGGGAAGTTAACAGGATCAAAAGTGAAATCCTTGTAGGCATCCATGTAGTCAATGTCCGTCCACATGGTTTCAAGAGGGATACTGGCATTTGCATAGCCGGCAACCACACCCTCAAGATCAGAAACATTCATGTAACCATATCGGCATTGATGGAATCCTAACAAAATAAGGACAAGAAAATAATCTGTTAGCTTAAGAATAACAAGAAGGAAACCAGATGCAAATAACTTTGCCAAGTTAAAAGGAAGAGATCAGAATCATAAGCACACAAATACTTCCTATCACAACAAACTAATGTAGCAATTGATCAACTATAAAATGACATACTTACCAAAGGACCAATATGGCATTGGGGCAGGTCGGCCAATGAGCTCTGTATACTGTTGGACCACAGCATCTGGTGCTGGCCCCGCGAAGAAGTACAAATCAATAATACCACCAAGCACCTTGTAAGTTATTCTATCACCTCCATAGACAATGTCCATGCCATTGCTATTGAGCAGCAAAACACCATGACTCTGTCCTGCCGGTGTTTTGCCATCAGGAGTCTGTGATCTAACATCAAGGTAGAAGGGATGAGAACCATAAAGATTCACATTAGTACTGGCGCTGGGAATATCAGCAGCCCACAAAGTGAGTGTCTGCTGATCAGCCTGCAACTTGAAAGTGCTCTTGGTGTGCTCTCCTAGCCCATACAGAGAGGACCTGTCTCTAGGAAGCGCGGAGGAGAGTTGGAGGTACTGGTCCTTAAACACCAGGACTGAGTTGGAATCTGAGGGGTTAGGGGAAGTATCAAAAAGCACTTCACCTGTGGATTTGCGGGTCACCAAGAAGCCGAAAGGCGTGGTGTTATTGAGGGTGAAAACAAGATCAGAGTTGGGGTCAGACAGGATAGTAGAGTTTCCCTGAGTGGCTTCGTTGATCACCAAAGCAGAAGTGTTTGGAGGATTCGGACTTTGGCGGTCAATGACTTCTTGTGGGACTTCCCATCTTTGGTTGTTGGCATCTATTATTCGAACCCTCAAACGATTATTTGTTTCCAAGCTGTGTACATATAAAGAAGACGAGCACATTAGTCTATCACCATCAATCAACATTTGTGGAGTGAACTGATCAGGAAATGAATAAGAATATATATACTGCTAAAACTTACGTAGCAGTGAGGCTGAGGTTTTGAATATCAGGCCCATACACAGAGGAAGCGTTGGTTACAGTAAGGTTAGCTGTCAATGACCTGCCCTGTACATCTTGAGCTACTGAGCTCACTGAGTAGCCAAACCCAGCGGGTTGGTCTTGACCATAGGATAATGGAATCCCATGAAAGAATAAGATAGCAGAGAACAAGAGAAGTTGACAATGAGGGATAGATGCTTTTTGTTTATGCTTGTGTCTTTTGCCCTCCATATTCTGGGATGAACAGGAACTAAAGAACAAAAAGCAAGACCTTTACAAGTTTTCTACAAGCAAACTAGTACGGCGTAGTTGTACTTGTTGTCTTGGATATTCAGAGTTGTGTGATTTTGGTTACATGCTGGGCAAATTTATAGGCATTTCTGAAGTTTAGCCTGAAATTGTTAATGTCAATATTTATGTATAAGGAAAGTCAACCGCACTACAATAACAAAATCAAATGGACAATGATGTCTCACACAATGACACATTATTTCAAGGCGTTTTGTGCCACTATTGTAAAGGATTGTGTAACCACTGTCTATTGGGATGGATTCTATAATGTATTTATCATCATAAACATTCCAATTATTCAAGATATACTATCTTTTAAAAAGATATTTTTCCTTCACCAGCTTCACTTTCTTTGTCGGCTTGGATCTGCATATCAAAGCCTCACTCCCTTGTAAACTAACCTGGATCTGCATACCAAACAAGCTAGGGAATTGAAAGGATGAAGACACATTTCTAGTTCTCTCTTTTTTTAGGAGTCTCTTAAGATTGTATCCAACCTAACGTAATCTACCATTATCATGTGTAGTAATAATTGTAACAGCTGACGCGTAGAACTGGCACATAGATAATAAATCCATTGAAACGAATATATCATTGATTTCCCTTTCTTCAATCTTGCCTGTCATCTTTCTCATTCACGATATTCCATTTTGTCCTGTAATGGTACGATCCAATCCAAATGCAATCAAGCACCACGTAGTCATCTGAACCCCTAAGAATTTCTCCCCCAAAAAAATAGTATATGGATAGCTTTAATGATGGTTTTATTATTGAAATAAAAGAGGCGTATAATCATCCCCTAATTATAAAAGGAGTTTTCAATTTCGTGCTCTAAGAGCTTTTTTTTGAGCAAGTGCTCTAAGAGCTCATGATAAGGTGTAAAGAAAGGAAAGGAAAAATTCAAATTCTTTTTTTTTGGTAGATAAAAATTTGAAATTCTTATATCTAATTAATACTACATTAAAAGCTTTTTTTAAACCAAATTTCACTTTAGGTAGTAATTTATTTGAGTAAATTCGCACTTTTATGTCTTAGATTTGTATAAAAGTCAATCATATTTAATTAAATGGATAAATATTTTAGAGGATTACAATGACCCATGAAGGCCATGAAGGCATGAACAGATTTCTGGGAGATAAATAAAACAATAAAATATTGTAGGATTAGTTGCATGGATCTCTAAAAAGAATTCTTTTCTTTTTCGATACCTTGGACACAAAGATTAAAAAAAACCCATCATGCAAGGGAAGTCAATCTGAAACCAACTTTTAAGTGAGGACTGCTCCAGCAATTATAAAAAAGATGAGGGATGTGTTGCTTCTACTTTTACTCCTGTGAGTGCTTCATAAACCTGTGGTGCAGATATGTAAACTTTGCTTTAAGCTTGTAACTTGGGTCACAATTTTCATTGACATCAAGCTGCATTTCATTTCCCATACCTTAACAATGCTAGCATCATCGAGCCTACCCCAACCAGCTGCAGAACCTGCTCCATGGTGGAAACTTCATCAAATATTGTAAGCAACATGCAACAAATTTGAGGGTTAATTATCTGGCTCATGAAAAATAAAAAGAATAGTGGGTAGGGATCAGATATTACTGCACCTGCCAGGAAGAGTTGGTGTGCTATAGTTGCCATAGGAGCTGGAATATTTCGGGAGGAGCATTCACGAGTTACAATGCCCTGTATAGGAGTAATTAAAATCATTCTGTAACATGCAACAGATGTGAAAGAATTTGTTTTATATATCATACAGGGTTAGCAAGAGGAAAATTTTAGGCAGACCAGATCCTTCACCAAGGTATCAAGTACCGAGCAGGGAGCATAATCATTATCCAACATGTGCGGAACACGATCCCCAAACATCCTGAAAAGATAGATTACTGAAATTCTTGAAAAGTTTTTCTCTCAACCAATAGGAGAAACATAGACATTGGTGAATCATATTGTCTTTCCTATTCCAATACCAAGTATACCAAACATATTAGAGAATGCTACAATAGAGGAGTATCAACTGTTTCAAGACCATGCAAGCTTGTTCTTGTTACATACTATGTCCTTCTTTTCCAATTGACATGGGCTAAGAACAGAAAAATGAAGAGAAGATGATACAAACCAGGACGATCCTCCACTGTTGGAGATGAAATCAAAGAGCATCCTGGTATTGAGGCCTAAGCGAGCACCAAATGCCATTGCCTCGGCCGCTGCCACTAAATTCACTCCAGCAAGTAGCTGATTGACCATCTTCACTCCACTAAAAACAATAAAAGAACAGAGTGTACTTCCTCAGGGAATTGGAAAAGTTAAATGCATTGCATTAATGTACATGTTAATTGGCTAAGTGGTTCATAATCTTGAGACAAAATTAGCACCAAAGTACCTTCCAGCCCCACAACCTCCTTTGAAGAGATACAACTTCTGGCTTAAAGCTGTGGATAGTTTAACAGAAGGGCTAAGAGGAACTGTAACTTTTAGACAATTCTTTACAGAAGAAAATGACATAATGATGTTAAGATGGATATCTGGAAACAGACAGGATACAGCTAGTAGACTATAAGTTCACACTAAAGGAGGCTCCTTTTTATAACACTCCAAGGAAGTCCTCTTGAGGGACCAGTGTGAATTAGTAAACACATCAAACTATTAGGATCAGTTGGAACGAGCAGGTAAATTGATGTGAGCCAAGAGCGAAGAATAGACAAATTAGAAA
This sequence comes from Turnera subulata, assembly GCA_028386065.3. Taxonomy (NCBI): domain Eukaryota; kingdom Viridiplantae; phylum Streptophyta; class Magnoliopsida; order Malpighiales; family Passifloraceae; genus Turnera; species Turnera subulata. The sequence continues at coordinate 16,690 of JAKUCV010000919.1, read as the reverse complement.
AAATGCAGGCGGGGTGCGCCTCAACTAGATAAGCAGGATCTTGCTTCACAACTTAGGAACTAAGGTTGGAAGCTCAAACAATAACTCGCACTTTATTGCTCACACTGAATATCTTACAAGAGAGAGAGAGAGAGAGAGTACACTTTCTGGGATCTCCAGTTGTGTGCTCCTCTTGTTACAGGTGATGCCTATTTATAGGCCTGGAGAGGCAACCCGGGTGCTCATGTGGGCCCCATCGACAGCTGCCAGATTCCTTCCTATCCTGACATCCTAGTGGGCAAAGGTCCCACTTCTTAATAATGCACACTAATAATACATGCCGATGGGTTGTGGGTCCCCCTTCCAATAATACACACTAATTATACAATCTAATACACGTCGGTGGGTATGTTTTTGCACACCGACTTCATTACTGGAACCGGCATAACCGTCCACTTCGAGCACATTGATGGCAAACACAATGTCCTGGCAGATTCACTCTCAAGACTAACGGGAATGTTTTTGCAGGAATGGCAGACGGAGGACGCAATAGAGCACCTTTTGACGAACGAAGGAGCCTTCAACGAGCCTATCGCTGGGAGCGGGAAGCTGAGAGACAAATGGAGCTGGCCGGACAACCGGGCGAACATAGCAATCGGAGACAGCAGCTTGCCCGGATGCAGGCGTTTGAGGAGGACATGTCCGAATTATACTTCTGCCCTCCAAGACGAAGCATGGAACAGGCCATCAGACTTCGGAGATCTACGAATCGAAGAATCCAGAACCAGCTTCACTATACCATGGCGCAGCTGGCCACCTACATCCAGATGTTGGAGTACCGCCAGCACTCACTCTCGCCAAGAGCTGCCACTACCGCAAGGCCAAGGGGTATGGAACTCAACACACTCAACACCGTCTCGCGCACCGAGGCCAACACGGCGTACCAGCACCTCGAGGCCATTGAACGTGAGACGCGCAACCTGGAAGACGCCGAAGCAGAGGAGGAGTATGAGGACCGACTCACCCAACAGTGGCGTCGCGCCCGCACCAACTCCGGCACCCGCAACATCTACTCGAGCGCTAGCAGCGACGATGACCCATACCAACCAGCCTTCTAATTTGGGCAGCGGAGTGCCAGCACAGCGTGGTGGCGGACCTGAGCCAACCACAGCGGAGTGCCAGCAGAGCGTGGTGGAGCAAAAGGACAAGACAAATCACTCGCCGTGGGGCCCGCCAGGGACCCACGGCGACGGCGAACATTATTGACGGGGGGGGACCCATACCCACCGACGTGTATTAGATTGTATAATTAGTGTGTATTATTGGAAGGGGGACCCACAACCCATCGGCATGTATTATTAGTGTGCATTATTAAGAAGTGGGACCTTTGCCCACTAGGATGTCAGGATAGGAAGGAATCTGGCAGCTGTCGATGGGGCCCACATGAGCACCCGGGTTGCCTCTCCAGGCCTATAAATAGGCATCACCTGTAACAAGAGGAGCACACAACTGGAGATCCCAGAAAGTGTACTCTCTCTCTCTCTCTCTTGTAAGATATTCAGTGTGAGCAATAAAGTGCGAGTTATTGTTTGAGCTTCCAACCTTAGTTCCTAAGTTGTGAAGCAAGATCCTGCTTATCTAGTTGAGGCGCACCCCGCCTGCGGCCATTTGGTACAAGAAGATTCATGCAGCCTGCATAAAAATAACACTAAAAGTTTATACATGCTCATTACCGGAGAGAACTGAAGCAGAACAATGAAGAGCTTCATCACTGCCGGAAGCCATTATCTGAAAATGATATCAGATTGCTGTGAGAAGTGAGAACAGTAGTAGGCATACTATAGTAGCTGTCCAACTGGAGGATAAATATCGAACCGTGAGTGTTCCATTGGAGGCTCCTCTAACACCACCAGTAACAGGAGCGTCCACCAATTTCAAATCCTTGCCTTCATCTATATGACATTGGAAGATTTATTGTGATGATATAAAGAAACAAAGCATGGATGTATAGCATGGACAGAATCATAAAGACAGCAAAGGAAGCATCCTAAACAGAATGAAAGGTTAAGGAGTCTGCTTTGATTTGCAAGCAATTGCAGAAAGCCAGAAGTTACAATAACCACATGATATTCTCAAAAAAACGTATTCATTAGCAGCAATAAACATTCTTGAAAGATCAATGAAATGATTCAGTACATGAAGCACACACAAGAAGCATGAGACAAACACTGGAGCAAAATAAACAGCAAATGTTGGAGCTGGTGTTTACATATTGAAAGGTACATTGGAATGGCTCACATCATGTAAAGCTTACCTTTTACGCGTCGCTCTAGCTGGCTCAGAAATCCAGGGGATAAAGTAGAAGAAATAATGATGGTTGCTCCTGATGGAAGAGCTATAGAACACAACAGTTAAGTCAGAACATTAACCAAATTAAGATGTTTTACTGCAGAAACGAAGATAGTACCTGAAACTGCGCCTTGATTTCCATACAGAACAGCCTCGACTTGAGCTTCAATTGTGACCATGATCAGAATCACATCAACATCTGAACTGAAGACAATTGAATTAATAGTTGAAAAAAACTGAAACATCTGCCAGCATTCTTAATCCTGATATACCATAGAACTACAAATGTTTAAAACTTGGAGAAATCTAAAAAATGTCAAAGCTTGCACCTGCAAAGACATCTTATGACGCTGCTCTTTATCAGTTATCTTGTATTTTCTTTACATCAGAAACCTATGCATTTACCTCAATTACCTTTAGATACATCAGCAGGAGAGTTGCCGATCATTAAGAGTTTCAGATTTCTAGAAAAAACAAAATGGGCATGATCCTTCATTATTTTAAGTTGCATTATCAAGTATTCTGAGTGAATATAGAACATGAAGAATTTAGGCAACAGTCAGACCAAATGGTGGCCACAGGCCAGGCTACTATATATATACTATTGTATCCCACATTTTGTGCATGATGCCACTTGTTCAATCGGATTATAATGATAAAATGAGTAAGGAATTACATCATAACCAAGAACATGAAAATTTGACTTCAGCAAGTGAGCAGCCATACGGAGTCCCATCGCCCCAAGGCCAATGAAACCAATCCGCTTCACATCGGCAGATTTGGCTGTAATTTGGATCGCCCGTTGCTCAGGGCTGTAGATCTCTGCACTGGCAGCCTTTTTGACATGTGCGCCAACTATGTTATCCCATACCTGTAAAAGAATTTTTAATGCAGATAAAGGAACACTTAATAAGACAGTTAGTTGTTCATATAAAGCCAACTAACAACACCTGCTAAGAGAAATTTCATGACAAAAACTTTAGGAGAAACCTTGACCAATGCGACATTGTTACCATCTCGACAGCCATATGAAAAACCTGAAAATGGAATGTCAATCAAGCATGAATTCGCTTACTTGAAACATCAAATAATCAGCATCTCTGATGGCAAGATTACCTAGAATGAGCTGTTGTTGAGCAGTTGCTAAAAGTGGAAGAGGAAATGCAAGTGATCTGGCCATATCCAAAATAACACCCTAGAATTTAAAAAACTTGCATTCAGCCTCCATTAACAGATAAATATAAACAATATTTGTAAGGCTACAATTTATTATAATATCTTTCCCAAAATAAAGAACTGACGTAGTGGTAGAAAACGGTCAATTGATTACAGGAGTAAATGGACCAAAGAAAGATGGACAACAAAGCATTAAACCAATCATGTTTGTTCATCCTGACGAATATCAGCAAGGAAACACCTCTTAAATCCATAAAGGTGCCTGCCTTAAGTATGCTTAAAGAACAGTTCTATCGCAATCAACTGCCTCTATGTAGATTGACCTCATACTTCTACATATTTTATTCTCTTTACTTAATCTGTTGCGAAGGACAGCTTGCAGCTACACACAGGTTTCACAGAGTTTCAATAAACAATGAATTCAGAACATCTTGATTCTCAGAAGGTAAGTTCAGCATCGCATCTTTTATTTGGACGGAATTAACTTAGGATGTGTATCACTGTCACCAACTTACCAAATTTTGTATCAGGGTACCATATGAATGGACCTTGCTATCACCTCTTAGATATCCTGGTGCATGATTTTTGAAAACCCTGTTTACAGCGAAAAATCATCTAGAAAGGACTAGAAAAAGATATCAACTGAAATAGGACCTGAATATGAAAAGTAACAACCATCATGTAATATGGATAAGCTTGAGCACATAGATCTTGCAACTAATTAATAAGAAAGATATGGCATATGTAAGAGATGATATAATAATACTGAATAAGTTCAACTGGAGCTGAGGCAACAGCAATCAATAAATGTGGTAGAGAAAGATTAGATTTTTGCAGCACATAGATCTGACAAAATGTATGGGTGAGTGAAATATCAAAAATCCTTTCTAATCGAATTTATAAGAAAGAATCAAACATTTAAATGGAAGATGAAGAATATGCCTGCTAGTCTGGGGAAGATTGGAGTTATAGTAGTACAAGAAATTCAACAGTACTCACCATGAATTTCCAGAAGCATTGGCAACGATGTCATAGAATATCCAAGGATGAATTCCAACTTCAGCGGCAAGAGAAATGGCCTCCACAGAAGAAACAAGATGAATTCCCTGAAGTAGCTCATTCACCATTTTAATTTTACTGAGAACCAGAACAACAATGGAAAAAAAAAAAAAAAGAATCGGTATTGTTTTATAGAACATCAGAACTGAGGAGCAACTATCATATGATAATTGGGCTTAATATTGTTGGACATCAAATCCACAGAGCAATCCATCACTTGACTTGATTTCCGTGTTATGCACAGTATTTAAGGTTTTGATGACAAAATCTGAAGAATAAAAAGAAATTGCACCTTCCAGCACCAGCTTCACCTTCAAAGATGAAAAGCTTCTCACACATTGCTGTAAAAAAACAATGATTTGAATGAGATAGCATCAAACGGATTGCAAGTCAACTTTATATGTTCTAATGGAACAGCAACTCGTATTTTGAAACGAAATTTACCAGAAAGAATAGGCCGTGCCTTTTCAACGGCTTCAGATCGTCCTGAAGAAGTGATCTAATCAAGGCAAATTAATGGAGTTTACACTAAGTATATCCATTCCAAAGCCAGATGCACAAGAAAACATGTAAAATACATGTACCATGATTCTTCCATTTGATAAATCGGAAGCTCCCCTGCATACATATGCATCAACCAGATAGACTGCGGTATCCTCTGCAATAAAAACCAACCTGCTTATTAGCACAACTTTTTATTGCACACATTGTTTCCCACAATAGAGTAACCGTGAATATTATGAATTTGAAGTTTTAACTTGGTAGCTCAGGCTATATTTTCCGAGCTAGGGAGAATTTTGTATAAATGATTGCATAAGCAGAAGGGATGCCAGTCTCACATTCAAAATCATATTTCATCAATAAGATTAGGCAAACCAAGCACGGAAACTAGCATCCTTAGTTTGTCATAGTTAACCGAAAGGAATTTTTGTTTCTAAAGAGATTACAGAGAGAGACACTTTCCCCAGAATGTTCCACAGTATCAAATGGACCATAGCCGCTAGAATATCAATTACCTGCCAGAGTTTTCTCTAGATTCCTGATATATGCTGGCAGAATGGTTGAACGAACGATTATGATTGCTCCTCTCGGCATTCCTGCATAACATAAGGGCTTGAAGTTTTGCATTCTTTATGTTAACAATGTATCAACTGAAGACATCTTGGAAAAATTCCATTAAAGACCTTTCAAGATTCCCTGTGCACCATATATTAGGTTGTGGATCTCATCTTCACAGGATACTAAAACGATCAAAGCCGCAACATCTGCATGTCAAAATGAAAAAGAAAACAAATTCCCGGAGGCTTGTCAAGTATCAAAATCAGTCCAGGGCATTGAATCTCACTCAGGAAAGGACAAAAGCTACAGCTTTTACCTGATATTTTCTGAGCCTAAATTTCGTTTTAAGTGTTTTTTACCTTTCACTGCCTCAATGGGGCTGGCACATCCAATTCCTCCTATATTTAGAAACTCATCCACCAAAGTTCCCTCTTCCTGTAGAAAAGAAATGCAGTCCAAGACGAGTTCTAATCGTAGGTGAATGGGTGTGCATCCCAAGAACAATTCATAGTAATCATTCTAAGCAACCATGCAATGCAAGTAGCTTAAGAACGAAAGATAATGGATTTTTCAGAAAGAATGAAAGTTAAGGATTTCACAAGAAATAATGAAAGATTAGAAAACTTGACTTGTATGTCCATGCTCTATAGAGTATATAGACTACAGCATCATGCCTGCCATTTTCTGTGTTCTCTGTTTTCCGATTACCTTCTCATTAATTTTTTCCACCATGCTTAAACCACGCCATGAATCTCAATTCTCATAGATAGTAAAATTTTAAACTTTTAAAAGCAGTGCTAATAAATATTAACTACCATATCTAATGAAAGAGAGTGAAGGAAAATTAAAGTTGATAAGAGCAGAAGGAAAAACCTGGAAAGCTTGAACTTTGTAACCAGAGCCAAGAAGCGACGCCGCCATCTCCAAGCTCAGCTCATCCAATCCCACGAACCCAACAACACCAAGATCACCACCACAACCACCGCCTCGTCCACCCTGAAACGCCATCAATGGGGGAACTACAACCTTGGACTTGAAGGAGGAGGGTCTGAGAGGACGAGCACTGAAACGCGCATGCAAATTAAGGCCAAAGTCAAACGAGTGAGCCAAATATAAATTTTGAAACCTGGAACCACGCCTATCGTGGGAATATGAAATCCGGCCGAAATTGCATGTGAGTTCCTGAAGTTTCATAGACTTGTCGGTGGCAGCACAGTGAAACGCCATTGTTGGCTTTTTGCTGTAGCGGTTTCCGGAAAAAAAAGAAAAAAACACTGTTGATGCAGGTTCTTTAAAGCAACCACTCTATTACAAATTTCCCTCTTTGATCAGAGACTCTACGTCCCACAACTTTGGTACCTCTCACTTTTCTATCATTTGTCATCATCAGTTGTCCATAACAAGAACTCAATGATCGAAAAGAAAAAAGGATTTTTTAAAAAAAAAAAAACTGTTGCTGACATAAAATTTAATGACATGATCCACATTTATCCTCCCAACAAACCAGCCATCATCTGTAGAAAATATCTAATATCAAAACTAGAGCTGATCGAAGCAGGACGGATATTTATAGTTGCCAAATGCAAACCCAATTATTTTCTATGACTACAGCTCCTTCTAGCTTCAAATTCATATGAAACAGCATGAATATGTAAAAGAAAATTTCTCAAATTCTGTAGCGTCATTACCAGATCTCTTTCAATCAACATATATCTATATATCTGACTTTCTTTCTTTCTTTTTTTTTTTTGGGTCAATAATCTGACTATCCTCTTAATGAATTACATTATAGTGGCCACACTATCACGGTGTAATATCCCGGTAAACCCACGGCGTCGGCCTTTTTGATCTTTTACCAGGAGGAGGACTAGAACTAGGAGTAAATTAGACGAAATCAAAAATGGAGGAGAAGCAGAGTGGTTTGCTTCTCGTAGTCCTGGTGGATGGTCCACTTGAAGATCGGCCGTGCCACGAGGACTATAGTGGTTGGATTATTAATTAATGTCGCTGGCAGTGATATGGGCTGATGCGCGGGCTCGCTTCGGGCCCAAAGAAAAAGGGGAAATCATGGGTCCAGGTAAGTGAATAGTAAGGCTAAGTTGGATAAAAACAATTGGGCCGACCGTTAAAAGTCGCTACGGAGAGTGGGAACAGAACTGACAGAATCGAACAGATTCGATTTAAACACGTGGCATTGATTTTTTTAACAAGCATAATTGTGAAAATTATTTTTAACAATATAAATTTGAAAAAAAAATGTCGTGATGTAGGGCCCAAGTAGCACCAAGGAAAACAAGGATGGCCCTCTTTTGTAAAAGAGTAAAAGAGAATTAATACTACTACGTACATTAGCCCAATCTTAAAATGATTAAGCCAAATCTCATCATGAAATGGGAAGTTAATAACGAACACCATCAACATCAAATACAAAATTGTCATTATCATTCACTAGCAATGACAAGTTAGGACGTGTGTTGGATCGGGTGGGTCATACGCAATACTGTCTTCATCTGTTTTTTTTTTCTTTTTTATCCAGAAATGATAGATTTCATTCTATTCATGATGAATATATAGTTGAATATAATTGGTATAAAACAAATACGCAGAGTATTTGAGATACATCAATACATCATAGAAAGAAAAAAGATTTTATTGATATGCTCCAGCCTCGGTTACAAATGACTGCATGCCCTTCAAATAGCATTACTCTCTCCCTTATATCTTGCTCCCTTTCATGCCTCGACTCCCCGAGGAACCTGCTTCCCAATAAGATAAGGACAAGTGTTGTTCTCCTAGCGGTCATCTCAGATTTCAGGAAGAGATAAGGTTTGTGGGATGGGTCAACGCGGGCTTATTGTTGGTGGATCTTGACTTCTGGCTCTGGGAGTTGTTGGGCCCCTATGGCCTATTTTATATCAATAATAAACGCATATAATAGAAATATCCAGATCTACTATAATAATTAGGTAATTCAGATTTTCTAAAAGCTATAAAGGATAATTATATGAACTTGCACTACTTGAGTGGGATGTATTTCCACGGTGCTCGTTTTTCCAATTATGAAGCATGGCTAAGTGATCCTGCACACATTGGTCGCAATTGACATAGAACACCTAAAAAATAAATTTGCTTGCTCCACAGAAAATGCAACAGAATAGATAACTTCCACTCAAACTCCAATGACATGATTTCTGCAATTTTTATCATCCCTATTTAAGCACGATGCAAATAATAGAAACAAGAAAACCACCATAGAGCCTAAATCCATTTGGTTTCTGGTAGGACGGACCAGTCCGAGTTGACGAGGAGCGGAGCCTTTCAAAGAGCGGAGTCGTACCCACTCGCACATACGCGCGGCACGAAAGGGCAAAAAAATTTCATCACACAACTACCAAAGAGTAGTGAGTGCTTAGATCTTCAAGTAGATCGAGGTCAAAACACTCCTTATAGCTCTAGATCTAAAGAGATAAGGTTTTTTTGACAAAATACTCCAAAAAAAAGAAGCAAATAAACTACGTATCAAATAGCGAGATTGACTAAAGCAATCATAAATCTACCATGAAAGGTAGAGGTAAAGCTAAAGAAAATAAATTAAAAGGGAAGGAGGGATAGGAATTTACCATCGACATGAAAGCCACGACAGTCCCAGATATGTGTTTGAAAAAAGGAGGAAGAGAAGAGAACGTTTATAGAAGGATGGGTTAAAACTTATTTTTTTAACTATGGATTATCTTCTATATACTTTTCCCGATATGCATTATGGACCTATCTTGTAACAGCCCGGGTAAAAATTTTGGATTTTTACCGGACTGTAAAAGCCTATTTACCGTGATTTACTGTTGAATTAATCTTGGGTAATTAATTCAAGGTAAATCGGTTGTCATTTTTCGAATCCGAGTATTTTCCCGAGCTCGAGATTTTCCCGTGAATTTTTCGGAACTAAGTTGGTATTTTTCGGGTTTCGGAATTTCTCGGAAAATCACACCGGAAAATAACTAAGGAGGTATCTGTTATTTTTTGGTCCGGTTCGGATTCGCCCGTAATACGGACGAATCACATTATTGTTAATCACAAGCATAATAGTATTTTTTTTAGGTTTATAAAAAGGAAGCTGAAGAGGAGAACCGGTGGAAGAAGGAGAGGAAGAGAAGAAGAAAAAAAAAAAGAAAGGAGAGAAAAAGAGAGAAAAAGAAAAAGAGAGAAAAGAAAAAGAGAAAAAAAAAAAGAGAGGAAAAAGAAAAGAAAAAAAA
>JAKUCV010000918.1:0-24778 GCA_028386065.3 Turnera subulata | reverse complement strand
TCCCTCCCTCCCTCGCTAGTACGTACTACGCAGTCACCACAGAATCGGCGGTTACTTGCGCCATCATCATATACCAAAAAAAAAAAAAGGAAGAAAACTCCTATAAAATTAAAATAAGAAAACAAAACCAACAGAACTTTTTTCATTAATAATAACTTAGTTACCCATTCAGTTCGGTTCGCCCACCGCAAAACCCTTAGAAAACCCTACTCCTCCTTCTACCATGGCGAAACCGATTCCGGCTTCCGATTCCGATCCTACCACGTCGGTGTTCGTCGACACGAGCCTCGACACTCACCTGGCCCTCTTCGTCACCCCCTTCGACACCGTTTCCGACCTCAAGAGTAAGTCCCCTCACTTGTTCTCCCCCCCGGAAGGAATGAATGAATAATGTGCTCTAATAATGTGCTTTTTTCGTTTGATTTTACTGTGCAGAGAAAATATTGGAAGAGCATCCCAGGTGCTTCCCCAAAATCGGGAGGATAGAAATCCATGCTTTAAAGGTGTGATTCTTATAATTTCCCTTTTGCCTTTTCTTTTGTTTTGTTGTTTTTTCTCATGTGGTTTGCAACTTGGCAAGGTTGAGAAGAGTCTAGTGTGTGTTGATGTTTTATTGGTGGTTTGTGTTTTTTTTTTTTTTTAAAAAAAAATGGGCAGGTGAAACGTAGGGGGCGCTTTTATCATTTATCTGACTCCATGATTGTTAAGAGTGTGTTTTTGGGGGTACAAAGAGGTTGGTTCATTACCGTGGATGCCTCTAGAGTAGAGGAGAGTCATGAGAATTCCCGTTTGGCTGATAGGTCTCATCTTCGAAGTGATGATCTGCCCCTTTTGTTGACTTATGGTGGCGAATTATCGGTTTCTCAAGATGAGAGGAACCGGGGGATTGCTGTTGATCGTCAGCGAGGTCTGAATACTGATAGCAGGGGAGGAAAGTTTAGTACGTTGGAGACCACCGGTGATTATGATCTTGGTAAGGGTAAGTCACTGGACAAAAACGAGGGCGTGGATTATCCTCTACCCTTGAAATATAGCAAGGAAACACTTAGTGGAGGTGGGGAGAGCAGGTCCGTGAAGGGGATGGCTGATGTGGAGGGCAGTGTGCATGGAAAAGGAGCTCTAGAATCTGGATTGGATGGGAAGAGAAAACCAAAACGCAAGAGGCAAAGTGAGAGCGCAGAGGCTGATGTTGCTTTGCAAGAAGGTGCTTCGGTTCCTGAATCTACTCCTAATGAATCGTGGAGGGATATTTTATTGCAAAAGCGTGTTTTGGGTGATGCAGAAGGAGTAGTTTTACCTGAAGGCCGTCAGCATATCACACATGGACAGGAAATGGTTGCCCTGTCTGATACTGTTGAGAAGGCAGGTGCTGTGAAGGAGAATACTAATGTTACAACTGCAGAAACTGATGGTCCATCAGGAGTGCATGTAGCATGTGAAAATGACAATGGACAGCACACTAAGGATGTGGAAGCTATCTCGCCACCTAAACCTCCTGCTAAGAGAAGGCGTAAAAACGTAAAGGAGAAAGGCCATGAAGCTGCTGTGGTGGAAGACAGAGCTTTAATTTCTGATCGTATCAAAGAAAGTGAAAAATGTGTAGGTCCTAGCATCGAGAAGAGAAAAAAGGAAGAGAAACCATCAGATACTCCCAATCAAGACATTGGTAAAAGACCAGAGCCATCAGGTGAATTCATGCTCCTTAAAGTTTTGTTTACACTCTTTTTTTAAAAGAAAAAAAATATTTATCCTTATATATTCTAAGAAAAAGTATAGAAAGGAGTTGTTATGACCTTGATTGCTGACATTTATGTTGGTGTTTCTGTAGATAATAATACTGCCACTGTAAAAGGCATGAAAGATGCCAAAGAAAGTAGTAGTTCAGAGGATGCAATGCTCAATGGTCATCAGAGATCTTTGGCTGACAATCCTAATAGAGTTGAAGAAGAGGGAGAGTCTTCACCCCTTGTTTCTTCTAAAACTATACCACCGGAAATATGCTCATCATCTTCTCGGAATGAGACAGAAACAAAGGCTGAGGGAGTTTCTAGGAGTTCTAATTTGCCTGAAGTTGGTGAAACTGGAAGACCTGAGAAATCATCTAAGAGAAGAAGGAAGCCAAAAGCTACACTCGAAACACAAGTCACATCAGCTACAGAGCATGGAAAAGACAACATTTCCCTTGCAGAGCCTCTTCAAATTGCCAATGAAGACCACTCCATTGGTAAAAATAATGAAAGCAAAAACAATATGCTTTCAGAGGATGGAAGAGAAGAAACTGAGGTGGGCGTATTACACTCTGTTCTTTTGCCTGTAAAGGAGAAATGCAGTGATCCTGATCCAAGAGTAAATGGGGGATCCTTTTCAGCAGGTGAATTCAGCAGTATTGTACTGCAGTTCTAATATATGTTTCTTCTCTTAGAGCATTCTTTTCTACTCTTTTTTTTTTGGTTTTAGAATAAAGTATTAAAAGAGGCTCTCACGGGATCCATTTCTCACATTCATGTTGGCATTTCTGTAGACATCGGGAAGGGCGACGGAGATGCTGCCACAACAGAAGGCTTAAAAAATGCCTCTAAACAAACAACTTCATCTTCTGCTCAAAGAATCAAATGTTCAGAGGATGTCATTCTTAATGATTATCTGAGAGCTGGAGCTGACCAGATTGATGGAGTTGAAGACAAGAGAGAAACATCGGTCGATGTTTCTTCTAAGAATATGACACCAGAAATATGCCAACCATCTAATCATTATGAAAGCGAAATTAAAATCAAGGAAGGGGATGTCACTCCTAATGTGCCCAAGGTAGGCAAACCCATGGATTCTGGAAAATCATCCAAGAAAGGAAAGAAGTCAAGAAAAACTACAGAATCAGCTGGCAAAGCATCAGTCATACCAGCTGCAGAACATGGTAAAATCAGCAGTTTGTTAGCTGAACATCATAGAGCTGTCAATGAGGATCACAGCATTGGTAAAAGTAAGGAAAAGAAAAGTAATATACTGCAAGAGGATGGAAAAGATGACGGATATACTGCCCCTCTTGAAGGCACAAAAGATGCCTCTAAACTACCAACTTCAGCCCCCACCAAGGGAATCAAAAGTTCGGGGGATGCTATTCAGAATGTGGTGGAATCTTTGGAGCAGATCAATGAAACCGAATTTAAAATTGAAGGTATGGGTGGGAAATTGAAAAGGCAAGCTAAGAAGAAAGGAAACTCAGATGTCAAGAGCCCCTGGGAATTGCAAGCAAAAAATGGTAATGCCAATGCCATTATACTCGGGATTGGTGTTGTTCGCCCTCATCATGCAGACATTAGAGAAGAGAACACAGGGATGATGGGAATTGGACCCAAGGGTTTAGGAGTGGCACCTGATACTGCACAAGTGTCCATGCATCGTGCACGGGATGCAATGATTTCGGAGCCTCATGCAGTGACTGTAGAGGAAATATGCAACGATCCTGTTCAAATAATCAATGGAAGACCCTCTTCACCGGGTAAATTCATCAATATCATACTGGAGTGCTGATTTTTTAAATGTTCATTCTGAAAGCTTTTTGTTCTGTCTTTTACTGGTTTAAGCAATAAGTGTTCAACTTGCTGCCAAGGCATTTATTACTGACATTCATGTTGATGTTTCTGCAGGCAATTGTATGGGTAATTTAGATGCTGCCACTGTGGAAGACGCCTTTAAACAAGCAACTTCTATGCCCTCAGAAACATGCCAAACGTCTTACCAGGAAACCATGGAAGTGGCTGGCACTTCTAAAGTGCTTGAAGTTGGCAAAGCTTTGGGTCCTGCAAAACCATCTGAGAGAAGAAAAAGGTCAAGAAAAACTAGAGAGTTAGCTAACGAAGCACCGGCTGCAGAACCTGTTGAAACCAGCTGTGACCTAGCTGAGCCTCTTAGAGCCATCAATGAGGATCATAGCATTGGTAGAAGCAATATACGGGAAAGCAATATGCTTCAAGAAGAGCCTGCCGATCCTGGAAAACCATCGAAGCAAACAAAAAATTCAAGAAAATCTACAGAGTTAGCAAGCGAAGCACCGGCAGCAGAACCTGTTGAAACCAGCAGTTCCTTGGCTGAGCCTCTTAGAGCCATCAATGAGAATCATGCCATTGGTAAAAGTAATAAACAGGAGAGCAATATGCTTCAAGAACCTGTGAAGCCTGGAAAACCATCCAAGCGAACAAAAAAGTCAAAGAAAACTACTGAGTTAGCAAGCGAAGCACCAGCTGGAGCAGTTGTTGAAACCAAAAGTTCCTTAGCCGAGCCTCTTAGAGCCAATGAGGATCAATTCATCGGTAAAAGTAATGGACAGGAAAGCGATATGCTTCAAGAGGATGGAAAAACAGGGCCTGGGGTGGGTACATCGAGTTCTTTTCTTTTGGATACTGATAAGGAAATTGATGATGTGATTCAGAGTGTGGTGGGTTCTCTGAAGCAGATTGACAATCCTCAGCTGAATGTTGTAGATACAGATGCCAAAGTGAAAAAGAGAACTAAGAAGAAACAAAAGTCAGATGCCATTAGCTCCAAGGAATTGCAAACAAAAATCAATAGTGTTGATCTCAAAGATACAGCACCCTCAAATCATGACACCAGGGAGGTGGATTCATCTTCCAAAAAAATGAAGCTTACAAAAATGGTTGACAGTTCAAACTTGGTGTTTGGCATTGATGGTAGGGTTGAAAATGATTCTCTTGGTAATCAATTCAATTCTGTGACGCTTGATCAATCCCAAGTTCCACCAGTTAAATCTGGGGTCAATAGTGATAAGAAGCGTCTTGAAGGTGTTGTCAATGGTTTTGCCTCTAAAAGCAGCAGTGCTGGTAAAAGCAACAATGATCTGGGAGCATCCTGCGAAAATGATAGGATTAACTTTAGAAATTATTTCATGTCCAGCCAACAACCGCATGAAACTGTTGCTTCTACTGAGGTGCTTCTTGAGAAAGAAAGTAAAGCAATAGAAGCAGGGAGTGAGATGAAATCAAACAAGAAGAAACCGAAGCTTGAAGAACAGCCTCATGGGCCCTCTCCCAATTTGCAGAGGTCACAGAAGTTTAGTGAGGCTAACAAGATCAGAGCAAAGCCTCAAGCTAGCAAGTCAGGCACCACTGAATTTCAACAATCAGCCTCTGGTGATACGCACAAGAAGTTCACTTTTGAGCCAAATAAGAAGCTGTCAAAGTCAAGTGGCAGTTCTGCTAAATCTAGTGAGCCAAAGAAAATCAATTCTAATGCTAAAGCATCCCATGAATCAAACACTTTCAAGGCCTTTAGTTCCACAACTCCATTGAAAAAGGATAAAGAAGCCTGTGGTGAGTCGAATGTTGTCTTGGAAAGTTCCACTGTTTCCCGAAATAGAAAGGATCCTGACAACGGAAAAGCTTCCATCCCTCATAGTGGGGGCTTTTTAGATAGCTCAAAGCATGGAAAAAGCTTGATAGGAAAATCAAGCAAAATATCTGATGATGACAGTCATGGCAATTCTGGAGGTAAAGGTGGATTTTATGACTCAGATGCCAGCACTAGAACTCCTTCAGATAGTTCAATGACTTCTGACTATTCAGATGGTGAAAGCAGTGCAGGTAATTAGTAATTGAAGGCGCTAACTTTCATTCTGCATTTTGCTGATCTTCCTATCTGGATTTTGATTGGATAATGTTTGCTTGGCTGTCAAGTTGCGCTTCCTATATTTTGCTCTTGAGAAAGTTGCTTGAAGGTTCTTCTCTAGAACTTAGAGTGAAATTTTAGGTGCTTGTGCTTGTCTAATGCTTGATGCTCGCATGTTTTTGAACATGAACATAATTACTGTCTTGTTTCTTCTGCTGAAGTTCTACTAGTGCTCTACTTATTACATGTGGGCACTGATTATGATGTCTTCTCAATAAGAATTTCCCAAACTCCTGGAGCTAATCTTTTCCACAATGTAATATGGTACTTTGCACAGGATCTTACAGCTCGAAAAGAGAGCCGGACGCTGGAAAGAGGAGAAAACAATTGTAAGTGTGGAAACATGAGAGAGTCTCTCTTGTCATCCCCAGTGGTGCATTATCTACATTGGTTATTAGTATAATTGGTTGCATGCTCTTCTTGTAGCCAATTCCATAGGCATCCTAGAGAAAAGTTTGAGCGTCCCTGCCTTTTTGTCGTTCATTTTTTTTTTTGTCTAAAAAAATGGAAGGCTGACTCATTGTTTCTTTGTGAAAAAGTCAAATTTTCCGCATTCAGTTTGCTAAGCCTGTCTTTTGGTTTTGTTTGTACCAGGGCTTCGGGCATGGCCTTGGATACAATCCTTAAAAGTTCTAAAAGGTTTAAAAAAGCGAAGATAACAGCTTCTCAATCACAGCCAGAGGATCTAGAGAGCCAGCCTGAGGTAGTTCCAGAGAGTCAACCAAATCTGTGATCACGATTCTGTTTTCTTGGATTTGACATAGAGTTTTTGTGTTCTTTCTTGCTGCCCGCTATATGGCTTATGTTTTTTGTTTCTGGAATTCTCTTTTCCTTCAATTAAAAATGCAAGGCAATAGGCAGTTCTTCTTTCCTGCGTCTGTTTGGGAAAACTGTGTAGAACACTAACCCTTCCTGGGGTGCTGTTAATGTTCTTCGAAAGAAAGAAGGAATTGACCTTACCAAAAGGGGAAAGAAGGGAAGGGAGAAGTATGCGACAATAGAGGGAAGTATCTAATTTTATGTATCACACATATACTTCTTGGTGAGTGATGATGATTTGTTGTTAGTGGCGTACTCTGATCACCTTACCAAATGTTTGGATTGGAAAACTGTACAAAGTACATGGGCTCTAAAATTTTTTGAATATCAACTGTTTTTTGTGAGGGTCAATCATATTTTTCATCCCTGTGTTTGTCCGTTTGAGCATTTTTCATCTCTGTGTTGCAAAAAGGACATTTTGCATCCTCGTGTTTATTTTTGGGAACATTTTTCATTATCGGTCGATTTTCCCTCCCGAAAATGCTGACGTGTCAAATTTTTTTGACACATCAGCAAAGTGGGGCCCACCTATATCCGGACTGCCAAGCCCGTTTCCACCCGCCCGAACCGTCTCTTCTCACGGGTCTTGCCCGTTTTCCGCCTTGTCAAAGTCGAAAACACCCCCGATCCCATTGAATCCCCTTTCATTTTGAATTGAAACCCAAAATCAATTTGAGAGCAGAGCTTAAACACTCCCACAAACGGAAACCCCTAAGCCAATTGATACTTTCCCCAAATCGATTGTGCCACACATCAATCGATTTCTTCCCCAATTCGACTGATGCATTACTTCTCTAAAATGACCTAACCTCGTCTTCCCCCAAATCAATCTCCAGTAATATCGATGACCCAAAATCGATTCCCTTCACCCTTACGCTAATCCCGATTTCTTCCCCAAATCGATTGACCCACCCTAACCCTAAACCTAGTTTCTTCCCCCAATTCGATACCTAACCCTAAACGCTTATTCCTCCAAATCGATTCCAGGATGCTGATAACCCTAACCCCTTTTTCGTGTCGCGGAAGAGCTTCAAACGAAACGCATTAAAGCCTAGGGTTCCAGGTAAAGGTAGTGCAGTCGTGAAAAATAAGGGGGCTGTGGTCAGAGGCTGTGTTTCTTCCTTGCTTTTTGCTGTGCGAAAAAGAAGAGTGAAGGAGGGAGACACTGAGGCGAGAAGGGAAAGCGAAGAAGTCATTGCAGGTTTGGTGCAGTCATGCCACTTTTTAAAAAGTTTTGTTGAAAGTGAAGAATTAGAGATTGTGACTGTTGTCGTCTCTTTAGGGTTTTTTAAAAACCCGACATGGATAGTGTAGCCCACAGTGTAATATACTATTTGCTTTTTTGTCGTGGGTTGTGTAGGGTGTTGTCAACATAGCTGGGTGGAGGTGAAAGTGAATTGGACTTAGTTTACGAGTTGAGATTGCACGTGGAAATCAAGGGGGTCCAACGTGCAGGTGCTTCCAATTTCCAGGTAAGCAACAATTCTGTAAAGTAAGAAAATAGTTTAGACTGGTTTTTTTTTTTTGCCTGAAAGCTGTATTGCAACAATAGTTAAAGTTTGATAGTAATATTCTAATTTGCTTTTTCTGTCTTGTCTACTGTGTTGGTTATTGTGATTTGTGCAGCATGGGGATATATGGGGTTGTTTTAAAATTTCATATTGGGGGTAGATTGGATAAAACTGGAAATGAATGGAGGTACATAGGAGGTGAGAACTTTGAAAGTAACGAAAATGTTGATCTTCTGGACTACCAGGCCTTGCTGAATTTGTGTGAAAAATATGGATACCTGAATCCTGAAGTATTTTGGTATAGGAATCCAAAGTTAAGAGAATCGTTGGAAGGTAGTTTAGTTGAGGTAGGAATGGAATTTGCAACCTTTGGTCCTTTTTTAATAGCATGTATAGATAATGATGAACTGGACATCTATATCACACACTCCAAACACAACCACGATATGATAATGCGTAAGCCTAAGCAAAGATGTGCTGAGTTAGGTATTGATGAATTTGGTAGAAGACATGGTAAGCAACCAGTGGTGGTGGATGATGGCATTGATGAGAATGTGACTGGGTGTGTTGGGAGTAAATTGAATGTTGAAATTAATGCAACACAGAGGAGTGTCAATGTTGTTGTTGAGTGTATTGATGATGAAGATGAAGAAGCAACCGAGGCAGGTGGTCAGCCTATGGAAAATGATGTTGATGATGATGTGCAACATGGTGCTGATGGTGATGATGAAGGCCATGGTGATGATGAAGGCCATGGTGATGGTGAAGGCCATGGTGATGATGAAGACCATGGTGATGTTGCTGATGTTGAGGGCTATGGCGATGCTGCAGATGATAAGGGGCATGGTGATGATGATGATGATGAAGAGCAGGGTTATGTTGATGATGATGGTGTTGGGCAGGAGTATTACATGGATGTGCCCTACTTGAGTGATAATGACGAGGAAGAACTAGTCAAATGCAGGAATAAAGAAAGAGAGACCAAGAAAAGGAGATCAAAAAAGAGGGGCTATGGGGTAAATGAGGAAGGCAGAGACAATGGCCCACATGAGTTGGAAGGTCAGAATGTGGGACCACAACAGATGGATGGAGATAATTTAACAGCCTTGGCAGTGAACGGTGAGGATCAGAATGGGAACCAAGATAGGGCAGAGAGCTCTCAGAGGGAATATGTGGTAGGGGAAGCAAGCTTACCTATCGAAAGAGGCAAGGAAATCTACTTTAACTCAGATGATGATGTGAGTTACAGGGCATGTGAAGAGGAAAGTGATGCAGTACAGTCAGATGGAGCTTATGTCGATGAAGGAGATCAAGTAGATGCAGCTGATGGTGGTGAAGGAGCTCAACCAGATGCAGCTAATGGCGGTGAAGGAGATCAACCAGAGGCAGCTGACATCAGGTCTTTAAGCAACTATCCAAGGTTCAGGAAACCTCATTGTTTTGCAGTTGGTATGATTTTCAGAACCAAGGCGGAATTCAAAGATGCTGTAGGAAGATTTGCTATTTTTGAACACAGAGACATTAAGTTTTCTCATAATGACAAAGACAGAATCCGGGCTGTGTGCAAAGAGAAGCGTAAAGGATGCAAGTGGGCCATTTTATGCTCTTTAGATAGTCTGACAAAGAGTTGGGTGGTAAAAACTATCAAGCCTAAGCATTCTTGTGAGGTGTCTTACAGAAACAAGAGGTTCACAGATTCCTTTATGTCCAAACACTTCACAAGAAGCAGAGGCCGTAGTGCATTATAGATGAAGCCTCAGGATATTGTAGAGGGAGCAAGGACTGATTATGGGATTACTATCACTCCTGCACAGAGCAAGCATGCGCGTAAGAAGATCAGACAACTGTTTGAGGGAGATTTGAAGCATGAGTTTGAGGTACTGGAGGATTATGCTGCTGCATTGAGGTCATCAAATCCAGGTAGCACAATCCAGTTAGAATCTGTTGGTGGTGTGTTCAAGCGTATGTATATATGCTTTGATGCTATGAAGAAGGGATTTCGAGCAGGGTGTAGACCTATTCTTGGAATAGATGGGTGTTTTTTGAAAGGAAAGATGAAAGGGCAGCTATTGGCAGCAGTGGCTAGAGATGCGAATAATCAAATGTTCCCTGTGGCTTGGGCTGTTGTCATTAGAGAAAACTATGAAAGCTGGAAGTGGTTTATGGAATGGCTAATTGAAGATCTATCCATTAGGTATACAGATGGTGCTGGGTTCACTTTCATTTCTGACCAACAAAAAATATTGCTTCAATCCTTTTCACTTCCATTAGGTATCACTTTCAATTTTTTGATTTTAGGTTTATTTGTTCCATTTCTGACAATAGCTTATTGGATATTTTGTAGGGTTTGGCTCTTGCAATTAGGGAGATAGCACCTAAGGCAGAACATAGGAGATGTGCTCGACACATCTTTGCTAAATAGAGGAAGACTAATAGAGGTGAGAATCTTCATAGACAGTTCTGGATAACATGCAAAGCATCGACAGAGGTGGATTTCAAAAGAGAATTGGAGAAACTTGGAGAGGACTCCAAAAAAGAATTCCTTAGAGTTGATCCAAAAATTTGGTGCAGAGCATTCCAGTCTACACTTTGTCAAAGCGACATAGTGGACAACAATCTCTGTGAAACTTTTAATGCGTTCATCATTGATGCAAGATTTAAGTGCATTGTGGGATTGTTGGAAGAAATTCGTGAACAGATAATGCTAAGGAATGCAGAAAGGGGGTCAGTGCTTGAAAGATTTCAGTCTAGGATCGCACCAAATGTTTGGGGGAAAATGCAAGACAATCAATCAAAAGCTATGTGGATGCGGGTTATCTTCAATGGACAAGAAGGTTGGAAGTTACAGACCAAGAAGGAGATAGGTAATGCACAAATTAACTTATGCCACTTTCATTTTCTTACTTGCATGTCTTCCTTTGACATGTTCTGTACGTTTATTGCATTGTTGATTGTGGTTTGCAAGTTAATGCATAAAAATGTGATTGTGGCTTGCACAGGTATGTGGTAAATCTGGAGAGGCGTACCTGCATCTGCAGGTCATGGGACTTAACTGGTATCCCATGCCCTCATGCAATGTGTGTCATTGGTGGTAGGAAGATGGATGTCACAGCCTATGTTTCAGGTTGCTATAAGGCTGGCGCTTATGAGAGGACATATGAGTGCCCATTACAGCCTGTTCCAGGGGAGAAATTCTAGGACAAGACCAACAAAGTTCTTCAACCACCAGTTATTACAGTGAAGAAGGCTGGTAGACCAAAAACGCAAAGGATTAGGGAAGACCATGAGATAACTACTCATGATGGGACAAAGCTAACAAGAAGGGTAAGACCAAAGCGATGTGGTCTATGCCACACACTTGGGCATACTAGGAAATCCTGCAAACAACGAAATGGCATCCAGGTCAGTGAATTAATTTATGTGGATTGATCTATTATGTTGTGGCAGTATTTTGCAATGATGTTTTTCTATGCAGGGTGGTGAAAGTCAGGGTGTTGCTACATCACAAACACCAACAAATTCGACTCATACATCTGTTGGTCCTCCTGCCAATTCTCAAGCATCCACAAACACTGCACCTCGACCCAGCCCCATGATCAACCCTCCCACCACCAATTCTCAATTATCTACAACTGCTGCTATACGCACCAGTCCCAGGTTCACTCGTGCCACAACCAATCTGATGCCTACTACAAGTGCAATAACAACCACCAATGTGCGAAGAAGCCCAAGAATTAACCATGGGAAGACAAGAACCTCTTCCTCAGCTCCAGTTTCGAAACCTCCTTCCAAGGCCTTGTGCTTTGTTAGCAAAATTGCTGCACCCAACAAGAGAACTCAGCAGCTTCTAGCCAGTATTAAGGATAGTGCAACCTCAAACCAACCCAAGAAGAAGAAAGTGAGGAGGGAGTAGCAAGAAAGCGGATCATTGAGCATGGAGCTCTGCAACTTTTTCAATGCTTCAAATGTTGTATTTGCTTAATTCCAGATTCTATTGGAAACCAATGATGTTTTGGCTTAATTGCAGACAGTGTATGTTGCAATTTTTGAATTTCCATTGAACATTTAGTTAATGTCATGGACGTAATGGTTTCAATCAATGATGCAATGTTACTTTTGTTCAATTCCCTCTATGATGTTGCATTTCTTATCATTGATTATTGCCCAGTTACTTGGTTTAACTCCCAATTGCAACGTTACTTTGTTAATTTCCATTGGACATCCAATCAACAATTGATATGAAACAAAAGAACCAAAGTTCAAGCATACATTAGTCATCAACTTCAACTACATTCAGCAACATCAACTACGCCTAATTGCATACAACCCGTCAGCTACACCCAATTGGAAACAACCCGTTACATTCACACAAACAACACCAGCATCAAACCTGCGAAAACTACAGCCATACATACCCAGAAAGCAAACGTGATCCCTAACCCATTACGATTTGCATTATTTTCTTCCTTCTTTGGTGCTTCATCAACAGGTGTATCCATCACTTTCATCTTCAGCTCCCTAATCTGCACTTGCAGCTCCATAACTTCGTCTGACAGGGCTCGATTTTCCTCACGCAGACATTCATTATCGTTGAAGTACTCCCTCTCATTGTCCATCAAATCAAGAATGACCTCACGAGCTCTGCCTTCAATCGGTGCATCAACCCAATGAAAGAAACCACATCGAACACACCGGTGGAACCGCATACCTGGATGCTTCCTTGTCCAGGATATCCACTGTGGAGTAAGCTTCAAACAATGGCATACAATTGGAGGGCCTTCATAATTATACAGTGGGCGTTGTCTCCCACAAGACGTCATGCGTCTCCTCTTCGTCGCACCGTTGCTAGCAGCCGAAGATGAGCTCCCAGATTCTTGTAAAGCCATCGTGTTGGTATGGGTTTCGTCAAAACGAATTGGCAATTGAGAAATCGATTGATGTGTGGAATGGGTTGTCTGTTTAGGGCTTTTAATCTTTTAGAATTGTTGAAAAAGAGTGAGGCGAGATGAGGGAGATGGGGTTGTTTATAAAGGGGATTCAATGGGATCGGGGGTGTTTTCGACTTTGACAAGGCGGAAAACGGGCAAGACCCGTGAGAAGAGACGGTTTGGGTGGGTGGAAACGGGCTTGGCAGTCCGGATATAGGTGGGCCCCACTTTGCTGATGTGTCAAAAAAAATTGACACGTCAGCATTTTCGGGAGGGAAAATCGGCCGATAATGAAAAATGTTCCCAAAAATAAACACGAGGATGCAAAATGTCCTTTTTGCAACACAGGGATGAAAAATGCTCAAACGAACAAACATAGGGATGAAAAATATGATTGATCCGTTTTTGTGACTAGGAGTCGCTTTGAATATCAATCAACTGTTTTAACCATTTTAAGTAAAGCAAAACGCCGAGTAATAACAGCAACTCAGTATTTTGCCTTGCGAGATGACACTTTTGTAATTTTGTTAATGGAGAAGAAAAGATATTTAACAAGGTCTCGATGTCATTATTTTTTTTTCATTTTTTCAGATGAGTCATTGTATTTGAGAGGGTTAAGCACAAAAACTCTCCCGGAACTATTAGCCAAGACAAAATCACTCTCTAATTTAAAATTGTCTCCTAATTTAAAATTTTTTAAATGGGGCGACTTCATCTTGTATGTCATTTCAATTTACCTCTTCTCTTCGGTCCATTTTAATTAGGGTTCCGTTTGAAATTATTTAACTATGATAAAAGCTTAGGTAATTAAATCAAATTTATTGTAGACTTAGCTTCTATTTAGGGTTAATTACAAAAATAACTTTTCTGATTATTGATCAACACAAGATTATCCTCTAATCAAAAAAAATCTAAATTTTAGGACCTCAAAATTTCAAATTTAATTTTTAAATATTCAAATAGTGTCGGTCACTAGAATTGAAGTGTTTGAAAGTAACACAATGAGCTTTATTATTCAAGAGACTCTAAATCATCATAAAAAAAAATCATGTGAATCATCATAGTAGATGGACAAGTAGGAAGTAAGTAACTAAAAGAGGAAGAAAAGTAAGTTTGTTCCAGGAAGAAAAACTGCAAGCCGGGCCTGCTAAATCTCAAAGTGTGATCAGCAGAAATTATAGGCTTCCATTTTTGGTTTATAACTACAACTAAGCCTCTACGGCTCATTGTCATTGGTGAAATTAAAGGCTTATCTATTACATAATAATCATGGAATACTTAAAGATGACAATCTTCTACGCCTTGATCCTTGAATATCTTCTACGTAGTGATCCATTCAATAAATTTCATGAGATTTGGTAAGAATTCCTACCTTCCTGGACACAGTTCGTGACTCTTTCCTGTAGATCCAGGGCTCTTGATTTGAACTCCCCCTTGATCAAAAGTTTTTCAACCTTGTTCTTGATTTTCCACATTGTAATAATGCCATGCTCGTTCGTTGAACCCCAGCCCAGTCTTCCAAACATCACAAATGTAACTCTCGTTGAAGAACTGGTCAGCAGCGTAAGGCCAGCACAGTAAAGAAATCCCATTGCTCACACTTTCCATGGTAGAGTTCCAACCAAAATGAGTTGCAGGCAATGGAAGGGTGTCAAGAACTTTCTGTTGAGGTGCCCAAGTTACAATCTTTTACGAAAAATATGGTGATGGCACGTATCATCTTTTACGAAAAAGAGAAATTATTGTACCACGTCGTAGACAATTTAATTACGTGATATTTCCCCTATAGACATGATATAATTAAATACAATAATATTTTTTTAATATTTAGTAAATATTTTAAAGAAAATTTTTAAACTTTCTACATTCCATTAAGTTATTCTTAAAATTAAGTGCGAACCCTTTGAATTTATAGTATTAATGAAGCGCCCCGACCCGTATTTACCATACCGGGTAAACACGTGCCAGAACTGTTCCTTATACAGTAGCAGACAGTACATCCAATATAAAATACAGTTCAAAGCAATCCCAAATACAACATCCGTCACCCGATCCCGGAGACCATTATTCAAGCCACAATACCCTCAAGGTCAACATAAAACATATGATACAACAACAGAAGAAAAACAGCAACACAGCAACATATATATTACAGCAGCGGAAGTCTTAGAATGAGATGCAGTGGAGGTATGGATCCGGAGTCTGGTGGAGTAGAAACAGCAGCTGGACGAACCACGTACCTGTACTACGAGCAACTCTTCCTACGGGATGAAACCCCGCAGGAGAGGGGTGAGCCCGAAGTGCTCACCGACGAAGGATAAACAGTAATATGCAGGCAAACACAATACTTTCGAAGTAAAGTACAAGCAAAGACAAAACAGAGAAACATCCAGAACACAACTGAGCCAAGACCAAAAGAATATTTATTATTACCAATTTTATCTTTCGGGGCCCTGTCACTGGACAAGCTAGGGTCGTACCTGGTTATTAACATGTTTCGGATGCTAGATCAATCCAAGAGAGCCTAGGGATCGACCTCCCAAAAATATAATCACGGGATAGACATCCCAAAAATATAATAATCCGGGATAGACATCCCAAAAATATAATAATCCGGGATAGACATCCCAAGCATAGACATGTTTCCAACACAAAACATGTCTCTAACCATCGAGTCGTACCTCTACTTTCCTAGTGACACCAAAGTCGTCAACACAACTTCCAATTATCCAATTATCTCATCATATCAGTTTATCCACAATCAATAAATCAACAACAACAACAGTAACACCACAATCAAACTCAATGGGCTCAGCAGTTCAATCAGGCAAATAATTACCAAAAAAACAAACACAGTATTATGTGCGACATATCAAAGGTTATCCATCCTCACCTTAGCCGATTTCCCTACTTCTGAAAGTCCTCGAAATGTCTCGGCTCTGGTTCCTTGGGATACTGCTAGTTATCAACTCCTATATAGCAAATAATAGCATATACTCACATAAGATGCACATAAATGCAAATGATGCTATACCGTAAAAATAAAACTTAAACTGGTTTGTTTACGTCCCGGTGAAATCCCGTTATCATCATAATTCACTATTTACTATTCATGTGTCAAAATACTATACTATACTTATACCCAGTTATTTTTCCGGTACATACTTTGTTAATACCCTTTCCAAAATATTTTCCATGAGTATTTATATTCTTTTCCAAATGAAAATATTTACCGTAAGTATATATATTTTCCAAAATAATTTCCATTAAGCCATTTATTTCCCCATATCAAATATCCTTTCCAAAAATTTAATTACTATGAAATAATCCTTCTGGAATTATAACATTTACATATTCCAAACTATTTCATAAAAAGATTATTACCATAACGTATTTAATTTCCCAAGATATTTCATAAAAATTGCTTACCATAATATAGTTTTTTTCTCCCAAAAGGAAGTAATTATACATGCATATATATTTTCCCAAAAATCAAAATTAAAATTTGTCATTTTCCTCAAAATATTCATATAACCAGATTTTATTTTTATTACCATTATTTATTTTTATTTTTATTTATTATTTATTATTTTTAATTGGGCTGGGCCTGAATAGTACTATGCAGCCCACTGCATAGAGCCCAGACAGGCCCCCGCAGCGAGCCCAGTATAGCCACTAGCCCAATCCACGCGCAAGCCCAGCAACCCAAATTCATAGCCCAACCAAGTCAGGCCCAGTATGCCAGAACCCAACCATCATACCGGGTCAACCCGACCCAAAACCACACACCCGGGTCATTCAAAACCCACGACTCACCTAGGCGTCGGTCGACGGGGCGGCGTGGTCGGAACGGCGCGGGGGCGCGAGCACGACGGCAAAGAGGGGACGACGACTCGTCGGCTCCACTCCACAGAACGGCAGCGTCGAAGTGGTTGTGCTGCCGACGACGAGCAGGAGAAGGCGACGCGTCAAGGGGACGGATCTGCAGGCGCTGTGAAGGGCGGTGGCGCGATGGTGTTGCTGCAGGCGGTTGCTGGCGGCGGTTTGCAACAAGGGGCTCGACGAGTCTCGGGACGGCTGCAGCTGCGACGCGACGGCAGGAAGAGGAGAAGGACGGCAAGGCGACGAGTCCTGCAGGTGGCGGCTGCGTCCTTCCCGGGCTGTCTCCACTGGCGGCGACGACGAGGAGAAAGGAGAAGGATGGTGGTGGTCGGCCGGCGGTGGCTGCTTCGGTAGGTGGTGGCGTCGGGGAAGGAGAGGAAGAAAAGATGAGGTTGTTGCCCCAAAAAGGCAACGGTTTGTGTGTGTTGTGTTATTGTTGTGTTTTTTTTTTTCTTTCTTCTCTTTGTTTTTCCTGGCTTGCTTAAGTGTGTTTTGCAGGTTGTACGGAGGGTTGGAGTTGCAGGGAAAAGAAGTTGGCAGGGAAAGGAAAGGAGATGATGGTGTGCACCGGGTTTGTGTGTGTGATTGCAGGGAGAGGAAAAAGGCAGAGTCACGTGCAGCACAGGTAAGTCACAAGTTTCACAGGGAAGAGGCGGCTGCGTGACTCAATTATGCAGTCGTGTACCGTCCGGACCAGAAAATAACTGTAATACCCCCTTGACTTTATTTCTGGCCCGTTAATTCGAGGTTAAACCTGACTTTTCTTAAGATTTCTGGACCCGAAAAATACCAACTCTGGTCCGTAAAATCCGCAGAAAAATCTAGGACGTGGGGTAAGGGTAGGTTTCAGAATCCAATGCATAATTTACCCTGAAATAATTACCCAAGATTAATTTCATAAGGTAAATTACTGTACAAAGCTTTTTACAATCCCGGTAAAAACATAAATTTTACCGGGGCTGTTACAATTAAGATTATGTTTCTTGCGGTTCTACAAACCCTTAAAATTTTATGGTATTAAGATTATGTTTCTTAGATTTTTTTTTTGTATTTAGACAATGTCTTTTAAAATTCCTAACATTAAATACAAACTATTAGAATTCTTTCACTTCCTACCCTATTTTATAGGGACACACATGTTAGGAATGATATTTGTAATCGGAAGACAAATAATAAGATCTCTCTAAGTAGAATTCCCACTCTCTCACACAAGAAAGGAAACACAATAAAGGAATTGGAAAATTTTTAGGGAGCAAGTTAAGACAAAATCAAATTAGATTAAATTATTATTTTGCTTGACATTTCTTTCACGGTCACCACCCAATCCAATCATGTATAACATTGAAATGATAAGAATAGTCCATTACGATTGACCGTGATTAACTCACGTGAAATTTATTAAACACTTATGTGAACCCTACATAGTATGAAATCCGAATAAGAAAATAATATAAAATTTATTTTTTGACATGTAGGCCCACAACTAATCAGGAATTAAACTGAATCCATTGTAGGGGGAGGTTATTTAAAGGGGTTGAAGATGGATACAAGTTGAAAGTAATAGTGGGGAGAATAAATGAGTAAATAGTTTTTTCTATCCTTACACTTTGTTAATTTCGCGTCCCTCTTCATTTAATTTCGCTTATTATGTCCCTGAACTCATAATTTACCGAGTCATCCTGTCCATTTTACATTTTATAGCCGGTGAATTATTATAACGCTGACACATGTCACATGAGGGCCCACTAATTGCCCATTTTTTATTCTTTTTTCCTTTTCTTTTTTTCCTAAATTTAGATTTCTAGAAATCCTATTTTTTGAATTAAACAAATCTGTATAGCTACCTTTTAATCAAATTATTTTTTTGATCCTTTCAGGTCATTAATTAATTAATAAAAACCTAATATCTAATCCAAAAACACCCGCACCCCTCCTCCCCTGCCCGCACCCCTCCTCCCCCTTCTCCGCAGCAAAATTCACCGACGAGGTGGAGCCGACTTCACCAACATCCATCAACTAGAAGAAAATGCCACATGCAAACCACCATACTAAAATTTACCATTAATAAATTAACAAAAACAAACCAACAACCAAAGATTTTTAGACCCATGGAGAACAAAACAACACAGAATTGAAATTAAAAAAAAGGAGTATCTATATGTGAGCAGGTGAGAAAGCGGAGGGAAATTGGAGGGACTCAGGGCTGAAATCGAGGTGGAAATCACGGTGGAAGGCAAGGTCGAGATTGATGGTGTGCAAAGACTCGTCACCATCGTGTGAAGAAGTGGCTGGAGGAGTGGAAGGCGAAAGAGGAAGAGGGCGGCTAGAGTGGCGAATCCGATAATATGGTCTCTGATGCCTTTGTTCTTCTTCCTTGTGGAGGATTGGGGGTTTGAATTTAAGTTTTCAGATCTGAACTAAAAAAGGCTAGAGAAGATAGATGATCTAGGAGGAGTAGTGTGTTTATTGGTGAAAGAGGAGGGTGGTGGTGGAGGTTATGTTGGGAGGTGATTGTTTTTTTAGGGTGGTGTTTTGTGGTAGAGGAGGAGGGTGTGTGGTTCATCGCTGGTGGTAGTGGTGGTGGTCGCACTTTTGTTTTCTTTTAACAATCACACTAATCAAACTTTCAATATATTAATGGTTAGGAGATAATAATTGCTGATTAACGATTATGCATTTAAGTTGTTTTTCTTCCTACGCATTAAAGTTGTTTTCGTTTTTGGCAGAACTCATTAAAGTGCCCTTAAAAAAACGCATTAAAGTTGCTATTTACTGTTTTTTTATAAGAAAAATGATTATTAATAAAATTTAGGAAAAAAAGAAAAAGGAAAAGGAATAAAAAAGAGAAACCCACAGGCCCACTGACACGTGTCAAACGGAGGACAGTTCACCGGCTGTAGCAAGTAGAATGGACAGGGTGACCCAGTAAATTGAGAATTCGGGGACATAGTGAGTGAAATTAAATGAAGAAGGACAATAAATACAAAATTGACAAAGTGTATGGATATAAAAAACTATTTTCAAGAGAATAAATGGGTAAATAACCTGGTTATGCGATAAGGATAAGCATAATAACGTATTTCTAACCGGCATGCATTATTTAAAACAATATTTCGGACTGGAAAAAGAAAAAAAGACAATATGACGTCTTATCCTCTGCTAGCTAGTTTGTGTTGTTTATTCTTTTTAGCTAGTTTGTTAATCCCGTGAGGGTTTCTAACATGGTACAGAAGTCTAAATACTTTTGACTATATTATTGCTAACTAGAAAAAGAAGCCGAAAGAAGAACCCACTAGAACTTAATTAGCAAAAAAGTGTTATTTATTCCCTTCATAAGAAAAGAACAAATGAAAATAGCTGCGACTCGAAGCATCATGCACTCCTTGACCAAGCTAACAAAAAGAGAACTAGTGCATAGTTGTAGGTAGGAAAGATTAGAAAAATAGAGAAATGTAATCAAATTGCTACACATACAGTACAAATCATGTAGTACATGAAACTGGTAGTGTCTAATCAAGGTTTGAATCTGAAATCTGAACCATTATATAGCTATTTCCACCATGCTTTGAGGTACTAAACCCAAATGGGGTATCCAATAAAATGTCTAATATTTTTTTGGTCTGAATAAAATGTCTAATTGCATGTTAAGAATTTGTTAGTCCAAGGAGGTTCGCAAATTATTGGACTAACCATTAATTGGTCTAGACTCTAGAGAGATGGTCAACTTTTTTATACATAAGTAAGCACCACTGATTAAATAAAAAAAACAAAAGAACAGGAGAGAAAAGAGAGGCGCCAGCTCACCAAATTTGTATTTTTTCTTTTGACTTTGAGCAAATGAAGCAATCAATTTCTTGTAAACAAAGAAAGAATGAATAAAATAATTTTTTTTTTCTGTTACAAAAGTGAAAAATAAAATAATACTATTTAACACAAAGAAAAAAAAGAAAAAGAAATCAGGACCGTCGGATCACCTCCCTCTTCTTCCTGAAGACAACCTCCGTATCCAACCCGAACCCGTCAACTTTCCTGACCCGGACCAGCTCCGACTCCTTGAACAGCTTCACCAGCGGCTCCACGCTGTACAGATCGTTGGCGGAGTACTTATCCGCCCGCTTATCGAGCGCCACGTGGAGGACGCAGAGCCCGCCGGGCCGCAGCGTCCGCTCGATCTCCCCAACGAACTTCTCCGGGTACAGCGCGTGGTCGAACACGTTGGAGAACTCGAAGTCGAAGGTCGCGTCATTGAACGGCTGGTGATGGAAGTCCCCTTTGACCACCAGCGGCGGATACGGGACCAGGTCGATCCCCACGGAGTCCTCCACGCCGACGCGTCGCAGGGCTTCCACTTCCTGCCCTACGCGGGCCCCGATGCACAGGGCCTTGGATGAGTTGGAGAGGAGGCCTTCTTTCTTCAGGAGGTGGAAGAAAGTGGAGAAGACCTGGATTTTCCGGTCCCAGTCGCGGGTTGTCCATATTTTGCGTAGTTTTGGATTCAGGGTTTTGTTTAACTGACGTTGAATGTAAGATTCGTAGGAGGTGTAGCCTGGTCGGATTTTAAGGAGGTTGGTGGTGGTGGTGGTGGTGGTCAGGTTTTGTGGGGTGGGTTTGAAGAGGAAAAGGAAGAGGAGGAGGAGAGGGAGGGAGAGGAAGAGGGAGAGGAGGAAATATTTCAGGGTGGTTGGTTTAGGTGTCATGTTTTATTTGCATGTATGTAACCTAACTATATCTATCTATCAATCTTCTTTAGTAGTAGTACTTAAGTTCTGGTCCTATACTTTTTTGGGTGTCTATATCCTCCTCCCTGGCTAGAACTCTATTTGTGGCTGGCTATATGGTGCATGAGATTGAGGCGTGAAGAGGGAGGGAAACTGGATTGAAATGGGGCAAAGGGAAAATGGAAAAGAAAAGGTGTAAAAGGTGATATAATGAAGTGGAATAATAAGTGATATAATGGGGGTATGGTGAGGTCCTATAGGCAAGGGACATGTGGAGTGGTGGGTATTGAGCAAACACGGTGCAAAAGTGGGGGTTGCTTGTTTGTATATAATGATTATTATCGACGATGATACGGTTTTTTGTCATTTGTGTATATGGTTATTAGATGTCATCCTATCTGCGGGACGATACTCATCCATTGTAAAATGGCGTTGATACGTATAAATAAATAGATATATTGCTTCATCTAAAAAAAAAAAAATATATAGATATATTACGCTTCGACAAACCAAAAGGAATATATTGCGCGCGGGGGCACTACTGATAATGATGTAAATCCTCCGTCCACACTGGTGTCGTTGTTGTAGCTATGTGATTAATTAACAGTTAACAGAATTTGGGTCCAAATTGGTTTGGCTATGTAAGTTCGGTCATAGTTTATAATAGTGGAATTAAATTCACCTGTACTGATTGTGTGAGTATGATGACCATCTCTTTCCTCTCGCATTATTACGTGAGAGTATAAATGTTTTGGTCAACTACTGCATGCATAGAGAGAGAAGTAGTTAAAATTAATAAAACCCCAGAAAATAAACCTAAGCGTCGCCAAGTGGTGCGCGGTTGAATTAGTGTGAGAGGATTTAATTAAAACTTTTAATATCAAGTATATATGGGCTGCAAAGTCATATCACAAAAAATATTTAAAAACTACGGCAGCTCATATATAAATTAAATTAATATATATACTTATATATATGAACTGTTTAAAATAATAGTTCAAACTTGTTCCCCTACATCGAGTGGATTGACGTGTAACCTCCAGCATGTGCGGTGTTGAGCATGAAAAGCTGTCTTCTCGCACCATTATATTACTTCAACCCAATTGGCAATTAATAAAAAGTAATCCAACAACCCAACTAGGCATGAATTATTGACTTCCAACATCTGGCGTGCCTTTTCTCAGGTTCTTGCATGCATTGAATCTTCTTCAACCTGGAATCAAACATGTATTTTGGTGATGCAGCCTTGCTGGTTCTTTCGCTATCACAAAATTGAAGGGCGCTGCCCATCAGATAATTTAAACTTAGAATCAAATTAGTAGTTAGTATACGCAATATTCAACTGAGAAAACACACTGACAGTAATTAAATGAACTTTTGCTCCTCAAAAGAAAAAGAATTGTCAAAAAGCTCTAATTAGCAAAAAGCTGGTTTGTATTTCTAGTTTTTAATGATGGGTTGTATTTCTTAATGAAAAAAAGATGGGTTGTATTTAATAGTGTCGCTTCTACAAAAGCGCGTCTCGTACGCCAAGGAAAGGCCAAAAGAAATAATGCATGTAAACGTAAGCTGAAAGTCAAATGATAAACTAAGAAGATAGTGGGGAGGGACAGGAAATGCGTTTGTCAAAAAACAAATATGCTATAAGAAATCAGAAAAAAAAAAAAACACTCATACGAACTCAAAAAAAAAAAAGAAACAAACAGAAAAAACTCCTAGCGCACAAATCACGGATCAACCCATTATTGCATCTTCTTTGGACGAATTAACGAGTTGTATTGCGAAGCCAACAAAAAAGGTGAACCATATAGACTCATTGCTCGATCCCTATACTTGTAATTTAATTTGCATCTACCCAATACCAATTTTCCATATACTCCTACACATATCTTTTAGTAATTTCGGTCTCCTTACTTCCCTTCTCTTCCTCTAAGTGTGTTAGATCGATGTACAAGGCTGTGCCACACTTGTTAGTAAACTTGGCTAGAGATATTTGATTAGGAGATTATTTTATTAGCGTATCATTTGTGCTTGACGAAAATAGGGGCGTAATCACCTATAAAAGAAAGAAGAACGTGGCCATATTTTAGCCTTTGGCATTTTAGAAGTGTTTGCACAAGTAGTAGACGCATCCATGCGACTCCGGATTTAAAGAGAAATCACCAGCAAGCACCACACAAGAAGGGGATCAATCTCATTTCCCGAGTTTATGAACTTTATATATTTAATTACCCCCCCTTTTTTTTTCTTTTTCCCTTTTTCCTAGTTAAAGCAATTTTGGGATTCCCACTTATTCGCTTTGAGGAAAATAAAATAAGATATCACTTTGCCACGTTAGTTTTAACACTTGTCAAGATGGAAAAAGGGCATGGGATACTCCTCGAGCATATTTAAATAAGGAATAGTGGGCCACCAAAAGAACTTTACTTGAATAGGATCACGTACCGAAAAGGAAGCCCAGCTATTTTGTTAAAAAAAGAAAGAAGAAGAAGACAGGGTACACAACGTGGGCTCTCACGAACGCCCAAGCAAGTGAACTAGACTCGTGATGGGCTAGCGATCACAACTTGGTAAGTATCCAATTCTTAAAGCCCAAGCCTAACAATCAAGTTTTGATTTTTTGTGGATTCAGCTCTATGGTGGTTGAAGGATGCAATTTCTGTTTATGGTCAAATTTTATGAATTGACATGCTCAATATGGGTGGAGTTTTTAAATAGTTGAAGTGCTTGTTCAAAACAAAAAAAGAATAATTGAAGTGCTGAAAATAGCTGAGCCAGGGATTCATATCTAATACACGGATATTTAGTTCATTATAATAAAGCACAGCTTGAACTCAGTTGTCCAAACTGATCCCATTATTACACGGACGATACAATCATGAAACCAGGGGCAATTCATGAAGCCTTTACTTACTTAATTAATAAGTTTATATATATTAGCTAGTAACCCTAAGTGTTAATTAGGACATGGACCATGTAACATCCACAACACCCAAGTCCTTGTCCAATCCCAAAGCTTCCCACACAGCATCAGACCCATCAACAATGTTATTCCTGCAGGGAGGCTGCCATGCATGCTCCTCATCACATCCGTTCCTCGAATCGCATTCATCCACCACCTTAGCCCTCACGCTCCGCCCATTAGCGGCGGTGATCTTGATCATCTTCCCGCACCTCGACCCCCCGTTGTACCACCCCGTGGACAGAGCCACCACGCGCTCACTTCTTGCATGGAAGCTCT
>JAKUCV010000917.1:0-21139 GCA_028386065.3 Turnera subulata | reverse complement strand
TTCCAGACGAAAATAATACACATACTAAATTTCCAGAAATTAATTTCATGATATATATATTTTCCAAACTAACCATAATAATAATTTACAAACAAAACATAATTATCTTAATTTGAAGAATCAAAGTATATATATTTATTTCTAAACCCCAACCAGAATATTGCATACAATTTTCCAAAATAATATTCCTATTTTTTTTTCCAGAAATTAATTAGCAGTAATTATATATATATATATATATTATCATTAGTTTTATTTAAAAAAAAAAAGAAAAAGAAATCCGGATCGCAACCCAACCCAGGCGCGACCCGGACGCGACCCGACTGTGACCCGCCCAGATAAAATGGGTTGCTCACCTGCAGCGGCTAACGGCGGCGCGACGCAGCGCGGGGAAGGGAAGGCGATCACATCCGCAATGTCGGGGGGGCACGAGCGGCGCGAGGGCGGCGGAAAACCAACTCTGTAACGCCGGTGGGAGGCGGCAGCAGTGAGGGAGTTGGACCCGCGGGTCGCGCGGCGGGTCAAAGGCTCTTCCGTGCGCGTCCGGCGGCGGATGGCGACGGGGAAGGCGAGGTTCGGTCGGCGACGGCGTGGCGAGTGCCAAGGTGGCGGCGGTGTGTGGAGAAGCGGCCCGGAGCTCCGTCTGGTGAACAGTAACCGTGGGGAAGAAATGGTGACGGCACTGTTCGCGGGTTTTTGTTTTTCTTTCTTTTTTGTATTTTCTCTCCTTTTTTTCTTATTTTCTTTCCATTTTTCTTTTCTTTTCTTTTCTTCTGATTTTCTTTTCTTTTCTTTTTCTTTCATTTTCTTTTCTTCTCTATTTTCTGATTGGTCCATCTCTTTTTTTCTGATTTTTCTTTCCTTTTTTTCTTTTTCTTTTTCTTTTTCTTTTCTTCTTTTTTTCTTTTCTCTCTTTTCTTTTTCCTCTCCTTTTCTTTTTCTCTCTTTTTTTTCTTCTCCTTTCTCTCCCGGCTCTCCTTCCTCTGCTTTCTTTTTATAAACTAAAAATGAACTATTTGGCATGTGAATTACAAATAATGCAATTCGTCTGCATTACGGGCGAATCCGATCCGGACCAGAAAATAACCAATACCTCCTTAGTTATTTTCCAGTGTGATTTTTCGAGAAATTCCGAAACCCGAAAATACCAACTTAGGTTCGAAAAATCCGCGGGAAAATCTCGAGTGCCGGAAAACCCTCGGTTTCGAAAAACGACTCCCGATTTACCTTGAATTAATTACCCAAGATTAATTCAATAGTAAATCACGGTAAATAGACTTCTACAGTCCCGGTAAAAATCAAAAATTTTACCCGGGCTGTTACATATACTTTTATGCTAAAAAATCAAAACTAAAATAAGTTCTAATATATAGTAAATTTTATATAAAAGAAACATTAATTTCCAATAGCCTAGAAGGTGGGAGGTTATAAATATGATAGTCAATGGTTCAATTCTTAATTTTAGCAAAAATTTTAAATTTAAACTTGAAAAGGCCGTGATCTATCACCAAAATGCTTGCTCTTTTCTTTTTATCCATGGAAAAAGATCCATTTCTTGAACTAGTGCGAAATTACTACAGGCCTTGGATAAAAAAAGTAGTTGCACTCTTAAGATAGATTTGATGAAAGTCTTTGACTTTGTGGATTGGTCTTTTTTAATGAATGTTCTTGTTGGTATGAATTTTCAAGATAAATTCATTAATTGGCTCAAAGTCTGCTTGACTACAGCTAAGTTTTTTTTAGCTATTAATGATGCTTTTTGTGGTTACTTTACTGGGGAAAAGGAATGCACCAAGGCGATCCTTTACTCCATATTTTCTTTGTCATTTTCATAGAGGTATTTACCCCCATATTTTCTTTATCATTTTCATGGAGGTATTTTCTTACTTCAATAGCTCCTTTATCATCCCACATATTCAAAAAATTCAATTATCCCACCTCTTGCTTTGTGATGATTAGAATCTGCTGCCATAGTCACCCAGATTTTGAAGGAATTTTATCAACTCTCAGGACTTCAATTTAATCTTACCAAAAGTGAGGCTTTCCTTGCTGATTCAGATTTGATTTCAAGCAAGGTTCTTTGCATGTTCGCTATCTCGGTGTTCCCCTCATATATGGTAAGCTTTCTTTTCTTGGCTGCAAGTCTCTTGTGGATAAAATTTTCACACGCATCCAATCTTGAAATTCAAAATTCCTCTCAACTGTAATATTAATACTATTCAGTATCCAAAATTACTTGGGTAATGTTTTTATCCTTCAAAAGTTTTGGCTAAATTGAGCATAAATGCTCTACATTTATATAGTCTAGTACTTCTAATAATACCCGGAAGCAGTGTCAGCAGAACCGGACCGGACACTGACCCAAAAAAGATCCCGAATCATGTTTCACTGGTCGGACTGGGTTCAAACCGGAGGTTCAATATAATTGAACCGACATAATATTTATTATATATTAATATATGCAGGGGCAGATCCATAAATTTCTATTAGGGAGGCAAATTTGTAAGAAAAAATTTTAAGGAGGGCCAAAATTTTACAAATTAGGAGAAATACACAAAAAATATGAAAAATGTGTAACCCATACTGCTCTCCTTCCAAAAACACACAACTTTCCACCAATCTATAGGTAATTTGATGAAAATTTATTACCATATATAATACAAATAATAGGATTTTAGTGGGGCTTTGGTCCTTGCTTACCCCCTAAATCCGTTGATTATATATATATTCATATTTATCTATAATTATAAACTAAAAATAAAAATAAAGTCTAAATATACAAATTTTTTATTCAAAAATACTATTTTTTTGTAAAAATAGGAAAAAAGGCATAATTATGATTTAAAAATGACCCGACTGGGTCACCGGTTCAACCGGGTCAATGAAAACCGAGCGGGTTATCCAGTTTTTTCTGGGTCAGTGTTTGTCCGGCCCAACTATCCTAAAAACCCAATGTGGAGCCCGAATTACAGTCCGACCGATTGAACAAACCAGTCCGGTCTGGTTCTGATAACACTGCCCGAAAGGCTAGAGTAGCTTGGAAGGATTTGACTCTTCCTCGGCAAGGAGGGGGCTTATGAATCATAAGAAGCTTAAGGATTGGAACATACCAGGTATTACCTGCTAGGAATATTTGGCATATTTTGTAGCAATACGGCTCATTGAGGGCTGATTGGAATTTTTTCATATGTCATCAACATCACGGCTTTTGGAGAGCATACTGCCAATTGTTCTTTTGGAATTTATGGAAGTTACTCAAATTATGTGCTTTGTTTTCTAATGTTGTTTTTCACATTATTGGTAATCGAGAAGCTACTTTTATTTGGTGGGATAATTGGCATCTTAGGGGTAGTTTTAAATTTTTGGTTTCTAACCAACAAATTTGTGTCTCGAAGATTTCTCTCTATGTAAAAATTAGCAGGTTGTTGCAGGATAATCAATAGTAATGACTTCTTTCTTGCTTTCCTCTGTTTTCTCTACTTGAAAATGAATCACGATTACTTAATCCTACGGCCGAATGATCAAATTCAATGGACTATTTTTGCCTTTGAAAAGTTTACAGTACATAGTACAGGGGAGTTTATTCGGCTAAAGAGTGCTCGGGTTGATTGATACCAACTTCTTTGGGCTGTAGGACGTATTTCCAAACACAACTTCATTGCTGGTTAGCTATATTGGATCGTCTACTTACGTGCAAGAGGCTACAAAATGAAGGCATTATCACGGATGTTTCTTGTCAGTTTTATTCATATGTGGAAGAGAGTTGTGATCATCTTTTCTTCACATGTCCTTATTCTGTTTAATTATGGACCCATTTACTAATATTTCTGTACTTAGTTGTTAAAATGACAGGTTGCTGGAGTGTGGAATTTTTGTGGGTAAAGAGAATTTGCAAAAAGAAAAAACATGTTTTTCCTCATTTTATTCACTGCATGGATGCTTGAATATACCATTTATGGCGAGAAGCTAACCGTAGGCATTTTATTCGCATTTATAGATCTTTAGATAGCATTCTTCATGATAGTTATATTGATATGAAGCTAAGGTTTTGTGGCTTTTGCAACATTTAAAACTTGGGCAACTTTCAAGGGTAATGCAGCAGCAGGTTTGCTCTTTATTGTTTTTTTGGTTTTCCAAACGGTTTTCGGAGCTTTGCCCCGACTAATCCGGTTTGACCCGGGTCGCGCACCTGGGTATGGTGGGTGAGTCTTCCAATGGAAATTTTCTGCGTACACGAAGACTCGAACCCGAGACCTCGCTTAAGGGGAACCAAGTCGCTTACCACTTGGACCAACCCCATATTGGTAGTTTTGCTCTTTATTGTTTCATCACCTAATTTTTTTTTTGATGCATACACTTCCTAGGTGTTGGGATGGTCCAAACTCACATGGACCTAAACCAAATAATTATAATTGTTGTGGGTTTAAATTGAAAGAATAGGAAGTTAAAGGACCAAGTTAGAAAGCCACACATGGTCTTTTTCATTTCCACGTGATGAAATGAAATAAAAGAAAAAAAAAATGGTGTGGTGGTAGAGTGTGTGAGCGACGAGCAGCAAAAAGAAATAAAGAGGCAGGGGTTTGGCAGAGAGGAGAAAAGAAGAAAAGGGGGAGTGTTTCACTTCTTTGCAAGCCTTGATCGGATAGCAAACAAAGTCCGATTTTGATGAAATTTCAGTATGTTGTTCTCCTCTTCAAGCTCTACAAAATGAACGGAGCTGATCGTTGAGAATCTTCATGTTTCTGGGTATTGGTGTTATACCCATTTGGTGAGTTTTACTCACTTCTCCTCCAATTTGTTGCTTGTAATCCACTACTATAGTGATGGGCATGTTGTTAGAGCCAAGATATGTTGATCTTGATGTTGTCTTTGATGTGTTAGCCTCTAGTTTTATCTAGGGAGGAAACTTGTATTGTGAACCCATTATTATTTGTGATAGTGGAGATTGACGGACTTCGGTCCCGTGGTTTTTACCCCGCCTTGGGGGTTTTCCACGTATATTTGATGTTGTGGTTGTGTTGATTTTGTTGCTAGCATTAATTTGGTTGGTGTTTGATATCACATTTTGGTGGCGCAAAGAGGGGAAAGTATTTAACTGGGTTGTTCGCTTGTGTTGTATTGGTGTGTCTTTCCCCAACACTAGGGGATTTTTTTTTCCCTACTGCGTGTGATTTATTAAATTTTACTTCTTAAAAAAACTTGATGATTATAATTTATTTTTGGGGAGTTGAGAGAATTGATTTTTTGGGAAGAAACGGGTGGCACGAGCTGTGGTGTCGTTATTGTGCGGCGGGTTGACCGACTCTGTTGGGAGGAAAAACGACGGCGTTTTACTTTTGCAGTGGGGGGATGGAGAAATTAAATTATTTTCTTTTGGGCCAAAAGCGACGAGGAAATTCGCCCGACAAAGAAAAATCTATCAGAGTACCATATAAAATCTTCCTTTTCTTTTTTTTTTTTTTTCCTCGCTCTCGTGTCGCCGACTCTAGTCCCCTCTCCCTCTCGCCCCATCTCTCTCACAAGCTCTTGTCTCACTGCCGCCGTTCACTGGCCGTGACTCTCTTTCTCGTCTGTGTTTGAGCCAATCTCGATCGAGCAAACAAAGAAATAGGAGGCTAAGAAGGATGGAGGGGGAGGAGGAGGTTGAGTTTTACCTGAGATACTACGTGGGCCACAAGGGAAAGTTCGGGCACGAGTTCCTGGAGTTCGAGTTCAGGCCAGACGGCAAGCTCCGATATGCCAACAACTCTAACTACAAGAATGATACCATGATCCGTAAGGAGGTCTTCCTCACCCCCGCCGCCCTCCGTGAGTGCCGCCGTATCATTTCCGACAGCGAGGTAGGTCCCACCCAAACCCAACCCAACCCAATGTCTCTCCTAAATATGCTAGTCGCGCCTAGGGTTTTCTAATTTCTTTGATTCATCCTTATAACTTCAACGTAGATTTTTTTTTTTTTTCATCCACCATCTCTTGCTTGCTTGTCTGTTTATGAATTCCTTATTCAATTTACTCTAGATTGGTTTGGGGGCCAAAATTGATCTGATGATTTGGTGGTTTTTGGTAGATTATGAGAGAAGACGATAACAATTGGCCTGAGCCCGATAGGGTTGGGCGACAAGAGCTAGAGATTGTCATGGGAAACGAGCATATCTCCTTCACTACCTCCAAGATTGGATCCCTTGTTGATGTGCAGAGCAGTAAGGATCCAGAAGGCCTTCGCATCTTCTACTATCTAGTCCAGGTTATTAGATAGTTAATACCTCTCTCTCTCTCTCTCTCTCTCTCTTTGGAGCTTATATGTTCATGAATGGTGTCATATCTTGTGCAAAGGAGAATTTTTCTTGACTATATCTATCTTATTCATCTTATGTTGAACTCCTTATTTTGGAACATATTTTCCATATGGTTGGAGCTCAGGAATTGTGTCTAGATCACTGATCTTGTCTGTCGTATTTTGTTTGTGCTCTTCAAGCTTGACAACTTGTTTTCATGTGATATAGGTGTGGTTTTATATACTGTTGTTTGTCCTATAGGCATTATCTTGGTGCAGAGAACAAAAAGACTTAGCTTGAAAGAAAACTTAAAAGCAAGATTTCCATGGGAAATGTTTGTAGTTGTTAGCCGTTGTTCATAGCTTTAGATGATGTGGCTAGTAGAAATATCATCCTTATGTCGAGATTAGTAATCTCAGGCAAGGTTTATTGGGCTCAACTTCAACATAGATGAAGTGGAGGGTCTAACTAATGTAAGTTAAGAAGCTTTTATTGTTCTTCACTTTTCTGATTGTTCATTACATAATGTGGTGAGTTAATCATAGGGCAGTGTGGTTATCTTCCCGTTCAGAATGCATGATACTTTGGGGGATCTTTATTGTCATCGCTCATCAGTATCCAAGTTTTGCAGTTTTGTTTTGGCTGTTACATCTGTGTACTTATTAGTGCCTTTAAGTGGTTGCAGGACTTGAAATGCTTTGTGTTCTCGCTTATCTCACTCCACTTCAAGATCAAGCCCATATAGGGACCATCATGGTTACCATTAACATGTGCTTCGAGGGCTTTTTTGAGTCTGTACGAACCTTTGCTTTTAGGATTTGTTAAACATGGTTTAAGGGAGTGGATGCGTT
The DNA here is from genome assembly GCA_028386065.3 of Turnera subulata. NCBI lineage: Eukaryota > Viridiplantae > Streptophyta > Magnoliopsida > Malpighiales > Passifloraceae > Turnera > Turnera subulata. The sequence goes on along the minus strand of JAKUCV010000917.1, from coordinate 14,013 downwards.
TTTCGAGGTTATCTGTGGCTGTGCTTTTGTGGGTTTGGTTGCCGATGCTTTCTTCTACGCAAATGGCATCTTTTCATGCAGCCTGACATCCGAAACATGAGTCCCCCTCTCGAGTCTCTCCAATGGATTTGTTTAAACTCGCTGAGTTCTTGAGAAAATATGACAGTTGAGATTTTTATTTGAAGTTTCTAGTTCTTGGAATGTTGCAAATCTGCTCTTGGTTGTCCGTTTGTAAATCTGTTGTTGTTTTGATGGCCGAGATATGGTGCCACCCTCATCTGTCGGGAGAAGCTGATAATACATTTCTATAAGTTCAAAGATGTAGCCGGAGAAGAAAATTTCATTTGCATAACTTCGTGTAAGAAATACATTATTTGAATGCTGGACGCTTGGGCTTCTTTGTTCGCTTCTTGCTACTTCTAGATCAATTAAAAAATATATGAAGGATTAATTTGATCCCGCGGATATCTGGCCTATAGAGGATTAATTTGATCCCGCGGATATCTGGCCTATAGAGGATTAATTTGATCCCGCGGATATCTGGCCTATAGAGGATTAATTTGATCTGATGATATCCTTTAAAGGTGAATTGGCTTAAGATATAAGTGCACAAGAAAAAAGAGTAGGCAAAGGTGAAGGGAGGGGGCTGTTTCCTTTGGTTCATTTGTCATGAAAGGATCCTTTACTAATCAATAAGTGCCAAGTATCCTTGGAAGCCTCCCACTTATACCCAAGATGCTAGTCAGAAGTAGAAACGGTGCTACATGTTAAGGATTGCATTCTTGCCAAGAACCTTGGACGGCTTTGTTTGATTCTTCTGCAGGTTTGCTTTTCTTTACAGCTGATGTTATAAGATGGATTCCTAGTAATATGAAATGAACCCTCCAAAGAGTGCACAAGCATCCAAATTGGCGCCTGTGACCTTTGCGGGAAACTACGGTGCTGAAGAAACCAGTTAGTTTTCGACAAGGACAAATTCGGTTGAAACTATCCATCAGCTGGTCTTGGATTTCTAACATAGTTTCTCATCAACAGCAAAAGGCATTTTTGCGATGAAATCTGAAGTACGGAGCACTTTTCTCTTTTTTGGGTAAAACAAATTTAGGTTGAGGGGAGACGCTCCCTAATCCAAGTCGGGACAAACCACGACTTCATGGAGCAATCTGTATTAGCTCCTGACATTAGTGTAGGCTTGACTAGCTACTCTCAATGATACATTGGACTGAATTTTCAAGTGATGGGCTTTTTCTTTCTCGTGAGCTCGAGCTCTAGCACTGCAAGCTCTGTTTTTTATGCCAGTAAAATCGCCAAGAAGACTGCTAATAATTTCCTCAATATATATGTATATAATATCATATATGCACCAAATAAAACGGAAGAAAGAACTTTTTTTCTTCTAAGAAAACAGAAGACATTTTAGGTGATGCGACAACAAAAATGTATTGCTTTGAGAACACGATGTATTATCAAATGGATATTTTTCATCGTTTACAAGACGCATATTTTTCATTCTTGTCTTGAATTTCTAGAACATTTTTTCGCAAAAAAAACGTGTTAATTTTTAATGCCACGTCCGCATATGAGCCTACAAAAAATGCTTAACATTCATGTTGCTGATTTTCATTTTTTGGGTTCGGATAGGGAATATTGAAAAATATGATATTTTCTGTGTCAAAGAATGGAAGAAAAATTGAAAAATATCCTAAAGAAAAAAACATAGATGAAAAATGTGATTAGTCAATTATTAAATAGTTCCAGGGCACCATTTTGCATCAAGGCATCGTACAGGCAAAGTTCAACTACTCTTCCTCGCGGCCACAAAAGACACCGTTGGCCTTAACAAGTATTTAGACACAGGAAAAACAGGATCATACAACTAAAGAGGGGAAACCTGACTGTTTCATATGAAGGCGGATTGGATAAAATATTAGATTGCATCCAGATCTGCCACATAAGTTCGATATTTCTATATAGGAAGGGATGAAATGGGAAGAAGATAAATTCATAACAAGTACAGAACACTACAGTTTGAGAGATTTAACCGGTGTTCTGCAGGCCAGCAGCAATTCCCTTCATGGTCAGGATTAGGGTATCCTCCAAACCAGGGGCATACTCGCTTGTTGGGTTCAGCTTCACCAGTTCAGCGGCGGGTTTGCTTGCTTCCTGTTCCATGATTTCCTTGGAGATATGTGGCCGCACTTTCACATGGTAGCTTGGATCTCGGATCCGTTTCAGTGTGTATGCCTGACAGACATTGAGTGTCGTGATGTATGAATCACGCAGCCGTAGCCTCTGCTTCAAGTATGGATCTCCCTCAAGAAGATCCTTGTGCCCAGCAATCTGAGGAGCAGCCGACAAGTTTGGTTAATCTATTATATAATAATTATTCTGAGCAACAAGGACCAAATATTACAGGCAATGGTTTTCTATTTATACTAGTTTACAGGCAATGATTGAACCGGCAGATGCTACATATAAATGGTGAATGCTAGGTAGAAAACAACAATATAAAAATCAGGAAAAAATGCAAAACACACACACACACTATGTCATCACACTTAAGCAACAGGAACTTGATCCAATCCACCACACTTTGCCAGCAATAAATTTTGGCAGAATCCAGGTAAAGAAAATGCAGGCCCGAAATCTTTTCTCATTTATTATACAAGTTAGGAGCAGGTATTAAAAGAAATCATTCAGCAACAATCATTTTTTTCTTTTTGATTAGCAGCAACAATCAAACCAATCATTTTTCACTTTATGGCATTGTAGATAATTAAACACAATTCTTTATGTTAAAAGAATAAATAAATAAAAATTAAGCACAATTCTACACTGATCAATTTACCTGGAGAAGAAGTTTCTTGGTTTCCTCATAGTTGGTCCTCAACTTCTCACCAAATGGCCACAGCTCCTCAGAAACAAGGAGCTTGTCATACAATGCGGCTATGCCAGGATCTCCCTTGGCAAACACCATTTCTACCAAATCCATAGTGACCCTAAAGAAAGGCCATGCATTGTACATCTCTTGCAGCATATGAAGATTTCTAATGTCCTTCTGGATGGCATGCTTAAAGGCAGCTCCAAAGCCTAGCCACACAGGAAGATGGAATCTTGTTTGTGTCCAAGCAAATATCCAAGGAATTGCACGCAGAGATTCAATGCCTCCACTGGGCTTTCGTTTTGATGGACGGCTTCCTATGTTCATCCTACCATACTCCAACTCAGGTGTGGCCTACAATTTGGATGCAAGTAAATTAAAAATTGCTGACAGAATTCCACAAGCGGAAATGGCCCTCACGGCAATAATTAGTAAATTATACTTACAAGGCGGAAATACTCGACAAATCGTGGTTCTTTGAAGACAATAGAACGATACTCCTCCGTAGCAACAACAGCCATTTCATCAAGCAAGGCACGCCATTCTGGTTTTGGTGATACTGGGGGATGCATACCATGCTCAAGTGTAGCAGCCGTGAAGCGCTGGAGTGTCCTGAAGCACAAATGTTCCTCCCCAAACGATTGCTCAATAACTTCTCCTTGAACAGTAACACGGAGTGACCCATGAATTGTGTCTGGTGGTTGAGACAATATAGCAAGATGTGTGGGGCCACCTCCTCTTCCAACAGTTCCACCCCGACCATGAAACATTGTTAGTTTGACACCATAATCCTTTGCTACCTTTATAAGCTCCTCTTGAGCCTTGTATAGCTGCCAAGCTGCAGAAAGTCGCCCAGCATCCTTACCAGAATCTGAGTACCCGATCATGACTTCCTGCTTTCCATTGATGCGGTTTCTATACCACTCTACCGAGAAAAGGCGAGCCAAAGCAGCAGGAGCAGCCTCCAGATCTGCAAGTTTTTCAAATAGGGGAACAACTCTGAGTGGTCGTTTCACATGACATTCACGCTGCAGAAGCTCAACAGCAAGCACATCTGAGGGAGCAGTTGCCATTGAGATGATGTAAGCTCCAAAGTTGTCGGATGGCAACTCTGCTATCACATGAAATGTATCCAAAACATCAGCAATTTCTTCAGTTTTTGGAAGATCAGGTCCAAAAAGTGGCCGCTTGCCACTGAGCTCAGATAATAGCCATTCTTGCCGGCGTTCCTCTGGCCACTCTCGGTAGGAACCAATTTCCAAGTGCTTGGTAATGGCATCTATGACATCAGTGTGGCGATCTGACTCTTGCCTAATATCAAGTCTCACCAATGAAAGTCCAAAGGTGGAGACTTGCCTCAAGAAATCAAGAAGGCTCCCATCAGCAATGGGCCGATCACCACAAGTGCAAAGTGATCGATAACAGAGTTCAAGAGGCTCCAAGAACTGCAGGAAATTGAACTAGTTAGTGCCACATCCACTTCCAGAAGCCATCTAATATATCTGGAAACAAATGCACTCATAATTATTTTTTAAAAAAGCTATTTCAATTTAATAAAATGTAATTATATGGCTATTTAAAGTCCAGCCAACAACATAAAGTGTTGGAAGATGTGTCATTGATCCAGGAAGAACAGAAAGATTTATACAAAAAAAAAAAATTGTGGCTAGGATAAAGGATCATGGCCTTCACTCCACTGCCATATATAGAACAGAACAGTATAATGATCCAGCTGTCCACAGTCATGAAAACGGTTTGCTTGAGCTTGACACAAATTAAATTCATAAATGGAGAGAGATTCAGAAAACATGGATACATGTCACTAGAAAAGAAAAGATATGACAAAAGAAAAAGAAACAAACCGAAATAGAGATACCTGCTCGACATTGGTAAAAGTCGCCTCCTCTGGAATGTCTGAAATCCCATGGGACAACAACTGACGAGAGCGTTCACGTGTCTGATAGAGCTTGTCTCTCAGGTCACCAAGAATAACACGATATGGTTCACTAGGAGGGACTTGTTTCCAGAATTCTGCAACACAGTGAATCAAATAGGAAGCACATCACTAAGTGTAGTATATTGGTCGAACAACAAAACATGATGTTTGTACATGCCATTATGGCTTAAAACACAACTTTAATACTTCTAATAATTTGACCATACTGGAAATACTAGCAATACTACCAGACAATAATAATATTCCAGAGGGTTGCTAGTTGTTAACTGTATCTACAGATCATAATAAACTAAGACAAAATATTCTTGCAGAAAATATACCACTTCATTACTACTAGCTGATTAATAAATATGGGAGTCTTGTTGACTCCCCAAAGAGAGATTTGGAAAAAATCTGTTTCGATACCAAATTAAAATTAGTTAGAACAGAAGCATAGCAACAAAAATTGCATATGACTGAAGATGGAACTTAGTAGGGTTGTAAAACCTCTGAAATATGGCGTTAGAACCCAAACACAGCTGGCTAGACAACCAAGAAAAACAGCTCAACCTTTAGGTCTAACTTTTTAATTGATTGTTTGCCCAAAAAAAAAGTTTTTTTGGGGAAAGTTGTTGGAATGCAAAACAGAAACAAGAAATAGAGGTTAATAAAGTAGTTGAAAGTAAAAGATTTAAAGGCTTGGAAAACAACGTCAATCACGGAAAGGATTAACATGGGAATCTTTTAACATTAGCAAATTTGGTAAGGTACAAAATAATGCAATTGGCACCCCATATGTTGCAAGCACAGGGGCAGTGACTCCCTGAGGCAAGTCTTATGATGTCAGAAGTCAATAGGGAAACGGCAAAAGCTCAAACAATGCAAAAGGCCAACACAAACTGGCTGTTGCAGCCTTGAACAGTGATGCAGTTGGAGTTGTTTGCACAATACTTTGCTCTGATGCCAGTAACAGTACTCTGCTCTAGTAACCTTAAGTTTTCTCAAGCTCACATGAACATCTATGTATGCAAGCCTTTCGATATGGAAGCACCACAAGAAGGTTTTACTGTGACTAAACTTTTCACCGGTTGTTACAAGACAAAAAAGGAGCATATTATTTAAAACATATGAAAAGAAAAGGAAAATTTTTTTATGTCATCTTTCCTTTGTAGCTCAGACCATACGAGAAATTTTTTTCCCCAGATGGAAGAAAAAGAATGAACCTCTTCTATTAATTGCAATATTTACCTATATAATGCTTTGCATCTCTCTTTGAAGATCTGTGAAGTTCATCCGCACGAACTCGAAGCTCATCGCTGCACCGCCACATGGATAGCTGCCAATAGCAAAAGAAAGGTTTAGAGCTAGAACAGCAATATTCCAGAACATAAATGTCGGAAGGAAGACTCAATAACTTAAAGAATCCTCAAAGGAGTATTAGCAGAAACAAAGATAAATAACCTCAAACATCAGATCCTCAATCTGTGAATAGTATAGGTTAGCAGCCATCATTCTTGCTAACAAGCAAACATCCCTAGTGACCTCAGGAGTTACCCTTGGATTGCCTGCATTGGTCAATCAAGTAATAAAAGGATCAAAAAGAGAGAAAGAGCCTTTCAACTAATTTGTCTTGATAAGAATCCATCCAACTAGCAAATCTAGAATAAACAGCAATTTTTTCAACGGTTAAGTGAAATTATTCTAGCCATCATCCAATGAACATACCATCACGATCTCCACCCATCCAAGAAGAAAACTGAATGAGAGGAGCATTATAAGGAACTCGTTCATTAATCCCTATGTTCTTCAAAGCAGTATCAACACGACGTAAGAATTTTGGCACACCCTTCCATATTGTCTCATGGAAGTAGCTCATTCCTGCTCTCATCTCATCCTGGGGAGTTGGAGGCGTCCTTCGAATCTCATCTGTACGAAATGCAGCTTGAATCTGCAAAAGAAAAAATATAAGTGCAAACAAACAACGATTCAATTATACACAAATATATATATATATATATATATGTGTGTGTGTGTGTGTGTGTGTTATGACACAGAAACAATGTCTTCACACAGATTTCAAGTAAAAACATTGACAAAGGGAAAAAAAAAAGTCCTCAAGATTTTAAACCTCTTCACTGACAAATAACATTGATGAAAATATCGATGCATAGAAAGAGGGAACTAGACCAGTCATGCGATAGTACCATGAGTAAGAATACGACCTTTTTCAACATTGATGCACTAAGAAGAAACCACATCTAGCTCAGGTCAGAAAAATCAAAAACCTATACAAGAGGTCACTAATGTTCTTCGATTTAGTTCTTCTCACGAAGCTCGTCATTCTTATTTACAGGAAGTTTTTCTTTCAAAATTTGCAGAGGAAAATTCAGTTCTTCTACAGCCAACAAGAGAGCATTTTTAGTTCTGTTATCCAGACAATAGGGTTAATATGCGAAAATAACACATTGTGTGGTCATCACCAATGGAGCCTACAGAACCAATAACTGCCGAGTTAAAACTACTGGAGACTTAACAAACAATTTTGTCATATCTAGTGAAATGCCGGTAGAACAGAGTGAATGTAGCCTGCAGAATTGTCACTCGGTAGGTAGGTCAGAAAGGGGAAAGGCTGGATGTCAATGGATAAAGAGAGAAATAAATGTGGAGGGGTGCATTCACCTCACGCTGCAAGGCCTCATCAAGCTCCTGCTTATCGTCAGGAGTAATGTCTTTGGCATACAATTGGGCCAAACAATTCCGTATCCTGAAGAATGAGGACAAGGGAAAGCAAAATACAATAATCAGAACAGCTTGACACGAATTTCTCTCCTACGTTACAGGCTAAAGAAATGGTTTAACAAAATAAAAAAAGAGAGAAAAAAATATGTGTAGGAAGATGAGAATAGACCTTGCGTGCTTCTGAAGCAAGGATCTACGGACAGACTGGGTAGGATGAGCGGTCAAGACGAGATCGACGGTTTGATTCTTGAGGGCGTCGAAGACTTCCTCGGGGGACTTTTTGAGATCAACGACGAGTCTCTTGAGGGTTTCTTCAATGTCAGACTCGGTGGTTGCGGAGTTCTCATCAGCGAAATCCCCTTTCTTCAACTTGATGCGTCGGCGGAAGGCGATTTGGACCTCTTCAGCCAAGTTAGCCAAGTTAAGCATGTGGGAGAATGACTTGGCGATGACAATTGAATCACCAGGATCCAAGCTGGTCAGTACATTCCCCAGCTCCTCCAGTTTGCGAGGGTCGTGCTTCCCTTCGTACTCCGCAGACAGTTCATAGCACTCTTGAACCTAATAACAAATAAAAGCAAATAAAAGCAGCAGGGCAGTTAAGCAAGCAAGGAGGTTGATTGGTTACAACTCACAGTTACAAAACAATAATAATAATAATAATAATAAGAGATACCTACAACAATTTCTAGAAACACAATCCCAAATTGATATCTCAATAAGAAATAACAAAATTCAAGTAGTGATTGAAATGAAAAGAGAGAGAGAGGGAGAGAGAAGGTACCGTTTCCTTAAGATCCTCGCCATGCAAATCTTGAAGAATGTCAAGGAAGCGATCCAAGAGGAGGGCATCATACTCCACCAATTTGTCGTCCTCGCTGACTTTTCCAGGGACCAGAAGCCTAAGCTGTGCGTCGATGGACGCCAGCTTCTCCAGCTTGTCCTGATTCCTATTGGTCGCCGCCATTATCCCACCACCGCGCCTTTCCCCCTCCGCTCCTCGCGGTCCTTCTCTTAAATTTATTCTTCCCGAATTAATTCCTTCTCCCTCTCTCTCTCTGAATCAAGAAATCGTGAGCCAAAGCTCAGTCATAGCTCATTACATGATACCACAAACAAACATCTCCTCTATTTCGTTGCAGATTTTGAAAAAAAAAAAAACAGAAAAACTTAAAAAGGAAACAAAACAAAAATCACGGATCGGACTCGGACTAATCATAAGGAAAATCCGATCGACAAGAAATTATGACGTATACATACATATATATATATATAGGAACAAATAATCAAGTGAATGTTATTTGAAAAGTAGAGAATTGTTTTTTTCTTTTTGTTTTTGGTTACAGAAGAGAAAAGAGAACAGTCAGATACGCACCTGAATGAATGAATGAATCTGAGAGCGCAGTGGGCACACAGAAGAGAGAACACGCACAGGGACAGAGAAGAAAGAGAAAAGTAGAGAAGATGGAAATTAATCAGAAAGAGACACTACACATTAGAAGAAGAAGAAGAAAGAAGAAGATGTAAAGGAAGAGAGACAGATAGAGAGAGAGAGAGGAAACTCTTTTGTCAGAGAGAGAGAGCTTTAAGTGTGAGATCGAAAGAGAACAACAGGTGGGCTATATATAGACCAATCACATACAACGATACCTTTTTTTTTATTTCTTTTTTTTTTATTCCCTTTTTTTCATTATATATATTAATTAATTTAGTAGTGTATTATATTGTAAGTTGATTCCTGGCCACTCTCTATCTCCTCCTCCCCCTTCCCATATATATTTTTTTATTATTCTTTGTATGCACTATCTATTATTGTTATTATGCTATCTGGACTGGAAAGGCAAATAATAAATAACTGGAAAATTAATGAAATTCAAATAAAAATTCGTTGAGTGGTACCGGTACACTTATCAGCTATCACTCACTCTTTTATTGAACTTTTTTTTTTTTTTGTTTTGAACGAATCTGAAATGGTTGATGATCGTCTCTGTCTGTAACTCTTCTGTATCTTAGGAATGGAAAGATTTTGAGGAGACATCATCAACTGTTTTCTTCTCGATGTGCTTCTCCTATGTATGTGTATGCATGTGGGTGTGAAACTTTCTATTTTGTACTTTTCTTCTTCTGGATGGATGCCACGGAATATGCTTTTGGAGCCAAAATATATATGCGGTCGATGATCATAAATAAAAGGCATCCAATCCTGACTTTCCTTTTTCTTGCCCTTCACATATTAAAATCTTCGGATTTCCTCTTCCGTTTGTGAATTATCCACCCATCCCCATCCATTCCATTTTCTATTAATAACATCAATAATATCCCCAAAATAATCCATTCCTCCCTCCAACGAAGAAAATTCTCCCCTCTTTATAAATATATGGGGTGGTCTAAGTGATTTGGTTCTACATAAAAATTCCAATTCATGCGTGTTTCTCAAAAAAAATTATTGTGAAATTTATCCATTATAACTAGGTGTATAACCCGAATTGGATCTGTAACAGTCAAAAAACAGAAACAACCGGTAAAAAAAGGGGGAAAATTCTTCCCTCTTCTTTCAACTCCATCGATACCCGAGCTCACATGCATGATTGATGCATGGAAGCTACAGCTCGTCAAAGGGATGCTTCAAAGCGAAGCCAAACCCAAGCCTGAACAGTCCCACGCGCCTCCTCTCCCTAGCGAGTGAGGCTATACCTGACTTCCCAGCCCACTGCCATGTCGTCGCCGGCGTGCCCTGGTGAAGAAGAGACGGCGGTGGACAGAGCCACCCGCAAGGTCCGCATCCGAGACCCAGCAGGCAGCCCCATCCGGAGGACCAGATCCCGATCCAGAGAGAGGACCGGCGGCCTCCCTTCCTCCGACCGGATCCGGTCAACCTCGTCGCCCCCAGCAAGTCCGGCCCCAACTGGTCGTCTGATATCCCCCTTCACCTGCACGAGTGCACCTGCAACTGGTGGAGAGCAAGGCGACCCAGCTCGACTACCCGAGCCCAGCGACCAGCCGCCCCCGCCGACCGCAGCACCTCCACCGGCGATAATGGCTTCATCTGCTCCGACGTCGCTTCCCCAACGCTCCCAACCGGCGCCCGAGCATTCCAGCCCCGACGTCATGGATGCATCCCTGCCGACAGCGATGCGGGTTAAGCTCGGCATCGCCCCTGGTCCAACCAGCCTGGTCTGTCCGAACCAAGCTGCCTCTGGTCCAACCAGCCTGGTCGAACCGTTCCAAGTTGCCCCAACATCACTACCCCCTGCAGGTTCAGATGAGTCCATGGAGGATGTAAGGCCCAGTTATCGGGATTCTCTTTTTGCCGGCTCTAATCCTCTGTACCTGTCGGACCCGTGGGAACTAGAAGGAGAGGCCGAATATGAGGAAGGGGACCTGATGGTAACCCAGAACGATGGTGTCGACAACCTGGTTTTATCGGATCCATTCAAAGCCAGATTGGATAAACAATGGGAACATGCAGTTGTGATTAAACTGTATGGGCGGTTCATTGGGTTTAAGGCCCTACATACCAAACTGCAAGAGCTGTGGAAACCGACAGGTGCATTCAAAATCCTGGACCTGGAAAACAATTTCTACATGGTGCGATTCTGGGCCGAGCAGGATTACATTCATGCCCTGACAGACGGCCCATGGAGTATCTTTGGTAGTGCACTAAGTGTGCAACCATGGACCCCGAACTTCCGAGCTGCCACGGGGAAGATTGATTCGATTGTGACGTGGATCCAATTTCCAGACTTCCCCACAAATCGTTACCACTCTAGAATTCTTCGACAACTCGGTAATATGGTGGGCAGAACAGTCAGACTAGACGGTAACTCCTCCAACCCTTCTCGGGCTAAATTTGCTAGAGTTGCTGTATGTTTAGACTTGTCACAACCCTTGAAGGGCACTGTCCATCTCGAAGGCGAACCTTTAAAGGTGAGCTATGAAGGTTTACCTATATGTTATGTGTGTGGAAAGCTCAATCACAGCAGTTTAGCTTGCCCGGAAGCGCCACAGCCTCCTAATGCTGAGATACTACCACAATCCGGCGTACCCACCTTCCCGGCACGAGAAGGAAGAGGAGAATGGATGAACGCACCACGACGGCCCGGGCGCCCTTCTCGGCGACAACATCCCAACCCTCAGAGTAATCCACCACCTCCTCACACCGGCAATTCATTCAACAGGTTCCACCTCTTGAATGGTGTGCCCCATGAGGAAACAGTCCAAACCATACGTCCTGATCCGGCTGCACCTACTACATCCTCACTGCCCACTCCCTCTGCTTTACCAGTCACTCCAACTAGAAATACCCGTTCTCAGATACCACCCACTGTCAGTGAAACGGAGTCTCAACCTGAACCTTCCCCTGCCCGACCTACCCTTAGTGATTTCATCGGGGAAGGAACCCTTAAGAAAACAAAAAATAAGCCATCCACCCGTCTCCCAAAACAATCAATGAAGAAATCCCAACCCGTAAAAATTTCAAAATTCGTTACAAAGGAAACCCCCAAAAGACAAACCCTCAAAGATGTATCCAATGCCACCTCTTATCCGATGACCTCTGATGTCCCCCAGTCTCACACCGGGCCAGCCGCCCCTCCCGTCCCCCCTTCAGCTCCATACCCCGCAATTTCTAACAACTTCACCCATTCCGCACCTCCCCGCCCTCGTCGCAACCAAAACCACACGGCAGTAGTACTTACGGAGGACTGCCATCGTATGATTTTTTCCCCGGGAGCATCCACCTCAGGCATGGATGTCGACCGTCCGCCGGATATTCATTCGCCTTGTTGATAATCCGACATTACTGGTTTTAGTTTATGTCGTTTCATTATGATTGTCGTTTGCTATTGTACTGATTGCCTAGGTTAGCCAGAATGTTTCTCTCCGTCTCTTTTTGTACGCACATGTTTTCTTTTTGTAAGATAGTAGTCGGAGTGAGCAACCGACTCCTAATCATGTATCTGCTCACGTATATTTTCAATATACTTCCCGGTTTCGACCAAAAAAAAAAGGGATGCCTCACACAATCTTTGAAGAAGAGACATTAAGGAGCTTAAATTAATTCCGATTAAGACATGATACGATAAACCATTTTTAAAATTGTCGTTTCTTACTCGCTCAACTCCAATAAACTGATGTGACTCTCAAATTAGTGACTTCCACATCTTTAGCTTTATTTCTATTTTTTTTTTTCCCCCCCTCAGATTCAACGGCCCCTAATTCATTTTGTCAATAATTCAACCGTCCCTCATAAGTCATACTATCTATCATCTATTCCTCAAAAAAAAAAAAAAAAATCATACTATCGCTTTTTGTTTGTGAGAGTCAACAAACACAATGGAGGAATACAGATCACAACATGGAAAACCTCAGATCAGATGAATCATCCTACCACGCTGCAGAACTACTATTCTCAAAATTAATGAAACTCCAAATCATTGACTTTTAAGATTCAAAGTAAATAATACTAACGATATGAGATTTTCCACTCGCATAGAGTTCGACGCCAGAATTGAATACCTCGATGATATGAAGGTGTACATATATACATCAAGCAACTACTTATAATTTCTTATTTGCAGCTTATCGCGCCTCACATGCGCAAGCTACCCGTTCTCTAACCTCCAATGATTAAATGATACTTATTAAATTAAACTTGTCATGTTTTCAGGAAAATTGTCAAACGAAAGCGAAGGCCTCGATGGGAAACTCCCTGTACAAGATCCAAAGCATACTTTTTTTTTTTTTGAGAACACATGTATAAACTATCGAATTTCAGAAATTTGTTGGTTCACAGACCTGTTGAAGTAATTAAAAACAAGAAAAGGAAAAGGAGTGTGAAGCGCCCCGACCCGTATTTACCATACACAGTAAACACGTGCCGAAACTGTTCTTATTGATAGGGATTACAGTACAACTCACAAGTAACTTACAACAGCAATCCATATATACATATGTCACCCATGCTCGGGGACCATTATTCAGCAATCACAGCTCACATTATACATCAGTAACAGAGAAAAGAGCAAGCAACAGCAGCGGAATTATAATACAACAACATATGCAACAGAACAACAGCGGAAGACTCTATGCACATGCAGCAGGGTATGGATCCGGAGTCAGGTGGAGAAGAAAGCAGCAGCCAACGTACATCGTACCTGAACTACGAAGCAATCAAACCTACGGGATGAAACCCCGCAGGCGAGGGGTGAGTCCGAAGTGCTCACCGACGAAGGATAAACAGAGATATATATTCAACCGTAATACTTTCAAAGTAAGCACAACAATCTCAACACAAGTAAACTTCCATAACAACTATGCCAAGACCAAAAGAATGCTTAATCATTTTTATTACCAATTTTATCTTCCGGGCCCGTTACTGGACAAGCTAGGGTCGTACCTGGTTATTAACTAATTCTGGATGCCAGGCCCAACCACAATCCGGGATCAACATCCCAAT